>CM076574.1:1273010770-1273112084 GCA_034641835.2 Pinus albicaulis | reverse complement strand
TACAATAGCCCTGCCTTGCCTGTGGCAGGGACTAATAAATACCTAACATAATACTAAATGTCGACAAAACTAATTGTCTATCATATTAAATAGAGCCAAAAACATGTATGTGGCTCTAATAAAGTTATGAAAAAAGGCGAGACCTTAAAGCTAATAAAATAAAAGAGGAATCTTAGTGGCTTTACATAGTTATTATGAAGGAACCGTAAAATATCATCTTTGAAAACAAAGTATACCTGAAAATAAAATGTCTAAAACCCTAGGGAATGATTTCCAAGTATATGTGTAGCCTATGAAAGAATTGGTGAGATAAATCCAACAAAATTTAAAAATAAATGACAATAGAGAAAGGAGAACTCCGCAAATTTACGTGGAAGTATAAAACCGCGGAACTTCGAAAACCCTTGTAACTAGAAAGAACCAAGATAAGAGGGACTAGAATTTTATCAAAATGTAAATAGTTAGAACCAGAAATATTAGTAAGAAAGTTTTGAAAGAAAGTTAACAATAAATAAAAAAAAATTATGCGATTTTCCGAAGGATGTCGTTGATCTAAAAGAAAGGAAAACGACGTATGAACAAATATAGACTTCAAATAATATTCAAAGGACAATGGCCAAGAATATAGTAATAAACTATCGACCGGAAAACACTCTAAATCTCAGTGTGCACTTATTAAAAAGAGAAATAACACAGGAGTTAGCTAGGAACTTTAATGATTATAAAGAAATTATATACAGTTTGTATTCAGTGAAGACTGGGTACCAATAAACAAGAGATACCTTTGTTACAACCATCGCGCATTACAAAGCTTTGTTCCCCAAGCATCAAGCTTTCATAGTGATGAAGAGAGGAAACGAAGAAAAGTAAAATGGAATTGTCACATTGATTCAGAGAAGAGCCTCTAAAGGGTTTAGTTGCATAGGGGTATATTTCAAAATTACAGAGATGAGATGAATGAACTGACAAGGATTGTCAGTGAAGTAATTAGATTTTAATAAAACTCTACGCCTGTTAATCATCGTTGATTATCCAAGACACATTCTAGTCGTTGAATCATTAGGTGGAAATGGTCGAGCATGGAAGGCCACAAAGTTGACATGTAACTAATATGGAGGAGAATAGAATATATCCATGGAAAGCCCATAGTTTATATAGTCTATCAAAAATTGAGCCAAAATTTTAATGATACCACATGGAAATGGTAAACATATAGTTTAAGATTTAATATATATGAATAGAATCGAATTAAAAAAAAGATATGAGTACAGTGTATTATTGATATGGTTGTGACAATATATATGTTAATTGAAGGGCAATTATATGAGTGGTTTCTCTAGGTAACATACATAATGTGGATGGTACTTTACCATGATAACACTGAATAAAGTAAATGGCATTAATTGGTTAATAAATAATGTAGATTGATCTCTGAGTACACATCATCATATAGAAATTTAGAAGAATATAGAAGGCGGAAACATAAATAGAGCATTGGGAATAAAATACTAGCACAAAAATTTATTGATGAAAGAGATGTTACAATTGTGGTGAACCCATCATCATAAAGAAGATTTTTAGTAGGTTTGCATAAGTTTATATATATATAGTGTTAAGAAGAGGGATAGACAATGAAAGAAACATCTTCAAAGTTCTCAACTTGATGACACTATTGATCATTACACTCGAAATGGGCTCAAATAGTTTGTAGTATCATATAATATTAGGTAATTGTGAAAATCTGTAAATATTTTTCCTAAAACATATTACTCCCTAGTTATTTTCTATATCCCTCATGGTTATAAGATCAAAAATATTGGATATGATAATGAGTGTTATACTTACAAGCTTTCAATAAAGTGTTAAAGTGTTTAAGGCTTTTTTTAGAAGTCACAATATAACCATTTTAAATATTTTTTATTTTTCATTCAAAGATGCAACACATATTACTATTATCAATCTTCAATGGTAAAGTGAAATCAAGAAAGCAACTTGTTTGTTAAGATATTTAAATTGTATGTTTAGTAATTAAAAAAAATGTTAATGTATAATTTAATTGAATTTTGACAAATTCATCTTATAGGAAATTGATTGATATTAGTAGATATAGTAGTGATCCATTTGAAAGTAATATTGAAACCATATACGTTTCATGCTAAGAAAACTTGGTAATAATTATGATTCTCTTGTTGTTAATGAAAATATGTGTAACGTCTCCTACTCTCCCTATGATTTTTTTTTTCCTTCTGCGTTTTCAGTTACAATAATGATTCCGCCAAGGAGTATAGTATCCTTTTTCTCTACTGGTTATGTATGTAATTACTATCTTGTTATATCATATTTATTTCTCCAATATGATTATTGTGTATACATATATCAATATGTCTATAGTCAATGCTCATTTGTTTTTATTACCAAACTTATTGGTATGAAGAGTCTTTGTATCACAACCCCTAATAGATTTTCACCCCTAACTTACTTCCCATGAAATGTTGTTCTATAGACATACATCTCATGCTCAATGTGATATAATTTAATCATTTAGAACTTGCACTTATTCTTAAGTATATAATGGTGTTTTTAATTTTTCACGTTGGCCATGAGCATATCTCGAATTATAATGAGCAACGAAATTCTCATGTCATGAATCTATCGTCCTATACCCAATATATATGAATGTTGGTTTGATTTTATTCACATTGTGATCTATCCATACATATGTCGACTTTATGGCTAGTTCCATAACTTTGTAGCCAATGGTTTAAAATTCATAATGCATATGCCAGCGTCATTGAATATATCTCTGGTACATGTTATTTATGTTGAAATTTATGTAAAGATGGACACCTTTAACTACAGAGTACACGTACTGCATCCTTGCGAAGGCGATTTATTGTGTTTTGCGAACTGAAACATTGTATCAATATCCACGTCAAGTTACGCAAGGCTCTCTGTTGATTTGTATTTGAGTTGTGTTGGATTTTATTTCGTTCATGCTCAAGTAGTAGAGACCCACATTTGCAATTGCAGTTGCCACGCTAGACTACTCTGGTAACTATGCAACCCACACAACACGAGTAGAGGTACCGTGATATTGATGGCATAGATTGTCAATTTAATGTTGAACGACTATGTTTTAAATACCAATTCCGTCCATTTGATCTGTGTATTCACCCTCGATTCTTTGCCACTTGGATGGCAGAGATTTCTCTATCCCACTAGGGTTTCATTGTTGTGGGTTTTCGGAGGCATTTGCATAAATCTGGAGCTCCTATTCGGGACTGTTCTTTCGTTCCTCATTTTTTTTGCTCTACTCTCGGTGCCGAGACTCTACATGTTGAAGAAGCGAGGCATTATCTATTCCAAGCTGCGCAAACGTATTCATCTCTCATTTCCTCCTAAGGCAGGTATGACCATATGAGAACTACGCTAGTTTCACTTATGAAGCTTTTATGATTAATTTGTATGTTAATACATTCAAGTTACAGGGAGAGACCTGAGTTTTGAGTTATGCCCTTTCTCTCTATGGTCTTGTTACTATCGAGAACTCGCGGTGTTGTATTTTCTTGATTTTATCTGTTTGCCCAAATCTCTCACAATGATTCTCTGGTTTAGTATAGAATTTTCATTTCCTAGCGATGATATTTAACACTCTTATTCTGTCGTTCTTGTTAGGATTTACTCCTTTTCGTCATTAGGGACTTGACTAAGGTCATATATTCGATTCGACGAACTATTTTGGTTCGTAGCGGCTAATTTTTCCTCGGTACCATTGTATTACTGGAACAACATTATTCTGGAGTTTTTCATTTTCATGTTGGTGAATATTTTTGACAATATCATGTGTTCTCCATACAGGTCATATTTGATGAGAACCTCTTCTGTTCTCAAGGTGATCGAAATTTGTTTTATGTTCCTCTCGCATAATTTGTGTTCCAAGTATTCCACTATCGTCTTGTGGTAACGATATCTCCTCATTTGATTGCAGGTAAGCTCGAATAACTTTGAGAGTTTCTATTCAGTGATATCGGTTGGATTTGAGAATTTCTTCGACTTGATATTGGTTTTAAACTGGGATTTCAGGTCGGTATCGACACCTCCTCAATCGGCGTGAGACCAGGCTCTTCCATTATTATTATCCCAAACTTTACTCAGATAATTCAAGTTTTCTTTCTATTGTAGCAGAGTTTTTATTGTAGTAATCCTTTACGCCAGAAAATAGGACTGTTAACAATTCTCTACAGTGATGACATTCCATGAAGCGTTAATTTTTGTAGTATTACTATTGCCCTTTGAAGGTTTAATTTCATATGGCTCAGAAATTTATTATGTATATATTTAACTAAATACTATTTTCCTCTGTTACTCATGCCAAATCAATGATATTCTCAAACAGGTCTCAGTTTATCATGTTTGTATAAATACTCATATGAATCATTTCTTCCAGAAATCTATTTGTATAAGTTAGACTGGAAAATCTTATAAGCTCACTAGTTTTATTTCATTTTCTTCAGTTCCTCCGTATTGTACAAGCATAATGCATGTAAATCTCTATTTTTTATTTGAGTGTTCAAGTCAAATCCTTTCGGTGCATGATAAGTGTCCACGCCCAAAGAGTCTATAAACTCCTGTACATTGTATAACACAGCAGTGGACTCTATATATGTTCCTTATTTTAGGTTTGATAATAATATTCACTTCTATTATTCATAATATTTCTGCAACTATACATTTATAAATTTTTCCTAGTTTAACACCTATTTTGTTAAGTAAATACTCTTGACTAGAATTTTATATAGAATATGTGTTAACTTTCACAGCTTTTATAGTTGCATGCATTATATAGAAATTCACATGCTCATCTTATTTTCCCATTAGTGTTCTGTGTGGAACATTCCTTGGTGAAGGATGTTAATCACATGCCAGTTATATATATATATATATGTTCTCATACAACAATTGTTTGCAGATTTGTTAACTATGGTTAGTTAGGTCTCTTTACTAGCTGCAATTATATAAAACACTAAATCTATGTTCTTCCAATATGTCATTGTTGTAGAATGCAACTTACAAATAGACATGTATTGCTATATTTGGGAACATACAGGTCTTTACTTTACTTAGTATATTTAACCATTTTCACGTTGGTATGCCTCCTATCTTGGAGTATTGGTTTTTTAAGCTTGCAGTGATGTTGTTAGCTCTAATTGCATGGGTTTCCATTTTTCACTGTTTGACACATCAATATTTTGTTATCTCTTAACTCTGTTCCTTTCATATATTTTCATTCTACTTGATTCCTGTAAAGTGAAAGATTGAGGGTGTTATTCCTAATTGATAACATTGGGATATCATTGACATCAATCCTCACATGGAAGCAAGGCATTGCCTGATTTAGGGTTGTTTTGAGTTTGCTTTTCCCATGTGTTGATCTTGTTTTGAGGCTTCAAGTTCAAAAATATGCACTAAAATGCAGTTGACATCAAAACTGTGAGCCATATCCAAATGTTCTAAATACCAAAAAGGGATTGTAAGCTAATATAAAATTGTTGAATATGAGTTGTGCGCGAAACAGTAAAAAAGTCATGATTTTATAGCATATATATGGTATTATGGCATCTACATACTCTATTTGACAAACATATGACCAACCAATGACTTGTTGAGATACACATTAAAGATAACATAAATGTTGAAAACATCCAATGCTCCTGAGTCCCAACTCAACTGATATCTAACATACATGTAATCTTGAAAAATTATGCTCTGAGAAAATAGTGGTGGGCTTTGCTTAAAAGTCATATAGTTAATATAATACTAGTCTAAGTTATAGGATATCAATTTATGCACATCTGCTTGTCATTTGGTGTAAATGTTACAACATTCTACAAGAATGGAAAATTTGGATTCAAACACTTACTGAAGTAAAGCAGGAAAAACCTTCTGGAAATCTTTTTCTAGCTTGGAAATGTTTTGAATTAGAAATATGTAACAAAGGAAAGGATCGTTTACCTTTTAGTTCCAACGAGAACTATTGGAACACCAGGTGAAAAATGCCTCAGCTTAGGAAACCACTGCACAGTCATTGTGGAACTTATGTTAGACAACCATTTTAGTAAACAAGAAATCCTCACATCAAACTATCAAGATATTATATTTGTTTGGGTGGAAAAAAGTGTCTTCTCACAAGTTATTTCAAATAGAACCCAAAATAATATTTCATAAAGCACAATCCACATAAAACAAACCTTTTTGGTAATATTCTCATAGATTTCCTTGCTAATAAGAGAAAATGCCAGAATAAAAACATATGTGCCCCTATAGCCCAGAGCTCTTAATCTATTGCAGTCCTCTTGACCTGTTCCACCAAATTTTCAGAGAGGGCCTAAAATCTAAACTCCTACAATGGTTACTCTTTGAAATAACTAGCAATGCACATAAAATGACTGCTTAAGAACTTTAAACCCAAGAAAACACATCTAGGAAAATAAATGCATCCTACAGTTTAACACGAAATATAGAATGTCTTTAAACATAGACTACCGAAGAACAAGCAAATATTGGATAAGAACTCTGATTCCACCATTAGTACCTGTTGTACCCAAAGACCAAGGTTCACCGTGTTTCCATCCACCACAACATTTGCACTGAAGTTATCAGAAAAGTTGGTACATAGTCCTGAGATCCACCATAAAAACATATAATTAATATTGCAGCCTCAACCAGACATTAATAAAGTAAATTAAGACTAATTCCAAATAACACCAAAAGTTGAAATATGCACAAATATTGTCACTTGTGAGCTAATTTCTACCATTATGTTCATTAGAATACTGCCTAGAAACTCCTTTAAAACCCTTTCACCAACAAAAAACTATTAAAAGTACTTGTCTTTCTCTATTTTCAAAACATAGTGAAAAGAATAGAAAATCTCTGGATCGAAATCCAGCAAAATTTTGCTAACTTGGAAGCACTAACACTTAAATCAAGAGATCTATTAAGTAATCTCTGCCACAATAAATTCATACACTGGCCGATAATTTCTTTAAAATCCTTTCTGTTGACCAAAAACCATTAATTTATCTTGTTTTTCCCAACTTCGATAATACAATGAAGAACTAGGAATAAGCTAATCAACTATAACTAATTTTTCCCCAACTTAATAAAGCCTACAATTTAAATTCTACAATATGATTTTGTTTCACAGTTAAATTCATTTCCAGCCAAAAGTTTCCTGAGAAGTTGAAACCATTTCTCCCAACCAAAATCCATTAAATTTAATCTTTCCCTGTTACCACAATACAACAAGTCCCAAGGTCTTAGCTCAAATGGATGATGCCAATGTTGCTAGGATGTTGCTGGTAATCCAGCAGGTTGTGCAGGTCCCTAGTTCAATTCCCATGGGCCAGGTGCACTAGTGAACACCACTCACTTTTGACTTGGTACCATCCTCAGAACAGGGGAGAAGTGTACTTGAGTTTCCCTAGGGACGTTTTTAGTGCCCTGAGTTTCCCTAGGGAGTTATTTTCATCACCTGCATCAAGGCATGGGTTTTCTCCTGCATCAAGGCCTCGAAGTGAGGCTGGAAATAGATTAAGTCAATAGTTTGTTTCCCAACAATTTCTAGAAGTGTGAGCTCTTCGAAGAGCCATGATCGTGATCATTTCGGCTCCCAAAGTAAGGGATCTCCAGTTTCATCTTGTGAGGATGAGATGGATTCCATTAAGTCTGCATTTTCAGGAAAAAAAAAATAACAAGCACTATGAGCATGGTAAATTGGCAAAGAACAAGAAAACAAGAAACATATAGAAATAGAAGAATTCGTTCATTCTCCAAAAGACCCACAATATCAACATCAACAATTAATATTTCACCAAGCTTTGTGCCAAAGAGATCCTTTGACTCTGCATTGCACCAAATTGTATGCCTCCTATCTTGGAGTATTGGTTTTTTAAGCTTGCAGTGATGTTGTTAGCTCTAATTGAATGGGTTTCCATTTTTCGTTGTTTGACACAACAATATTTTGTTATATCTTAACTCTGGTCCTTTCATCTATTTTCATTCTACTTTATTCCTGTAAAGTCAAAGCTTGAGGGTTTTATTCCCAACCGATAATAGTGGGATATCATTGACAGCATTCCTCACATGGAAGCAAGGCATTGCTTGATTTTGGGTTTTTTTTAGTTTGCTTTCCCATGTGTTGATCTTTTTTTAAGGCTTCAAGTTCAAACATATGCACTAAAATGCAGTTGACATCAAAACTGTGATCCAGGCTTAACAAGTTTCTATTAGTCAATGGCCATCCTTGGTGCCATTGGTGAGTCCTTTTATATGTGCTACTAGAGTAAGATGTGTATCAGAGTAATGGTGTATACTTTCCCTGCCCCCCTCTATTCTAATTTTGTGTATATTCTCTGATTGTTATGTTCCCCCATCTATGGTCTATCATCTTACACGTGCTTCTATGTTCATTGATTTGGTTCTTAAACTATTTTTACTATTTCAATATTTTTCTATCATATCATCACTGTGTTGCTTTGCTTTGGTGGTATTCTGAGTATTTTTCCTTTGGCCTAAAGCTCTGGTGTACACTTCATTAAAATATATAGAAACTAAAATTTTCATATATTTCACTTTATTAATGTTTTCCACATTCCCCACTTCCGGCATTTAATTTGCACCTCTCGGTACAAATGCTAGTTCTATTATTATTTCTTGTTCGAGATCAATTAATATTTTGTATTAAAAATTTTAAATATCTCTTAAAATTGATGGAATGCTAATTTCTGATTTTGCACTTTCTAAAAGCTCCATAATTATGGATGACTGTTTTACTGGTATTATTTTCTACTTCAATGTTTTTGGCTTAATGCAAGCTATTTTGCAAAATCTCTTAGATTCTAATCCAATGATTGGATGAAGTTCTAAAATTATGATAGGTCAATCTCATCTGTTTTAACGAGTCATTGAAAGTCATTGGCTATCTTTTTAGATTTCTATTTCCTATATGAAGCCAGTGACTGTGAGGATGGCTATATGGTGGGTATTTCTGATCAAGGGTTTGACCTATTCATTTTTGTAAATATATTTGCATGTCAAAACTACTGTCTTCAACATGTATACTTGAGGCTAGATCCAAATTTTCCTTGCTTGACATATCTTCTAACAGTGTCATACTTTCTCTCCATAGCAGATAAAATAAAAATCAACATCAAATGTTTGGTTTTCCTTGCTTGCAACATTGATTCAATAAAGAAGTAGGATGTCTAAAGCGAAAGAGGAAGATATGAAGCTACATCAGACAAGGTGTTTGCATGTGCTAATATTATAAGAAAGGTCTTGTGCCAACTTGCACTTCTAGTACATTCACATGGAGAAGAAGTTTCAAAGATAATTTAGTTCCAAATTTATTAGACTTAGGCTATAAGTTAGAATGTTAACTTTTGTGAAGCATTGACAATTAAGCTAAAAGAATAAGATTAAAACCAAAGCTAAAACGCTGGACTATTGCCTTGTTGTGTAATATTCCACATTAACGAGTTCTACAGAATTCCTGAAAGTCGATGAAAAAGGCCAGAATGATGACCCTAAAATTTAAAAGAAGTGTAAAATAACTTGTAATCATGATTTTTTTGTTACCCATCCATTCAGACTTTTCTGATTTAACCATAGGAAAATCATTCTATTGTGGAACTACACTTTGTGATCAGATGGACCAACCAGACATATGCCACTGTTGTTTAAACAAGTTTTATTATTTTACGTCTGTTGTCGAAGTCTAACGCATTAGCTTATATGATGAAGGTTTTAACAAACCCTAGGACTGCATTTTCTCATACAAAATGATAGTTAAAAGTATATTGTGGTTTTCCGATGTAATATTTAACTCCTGTATGAGACTGAAGTGATAATTTTGTTGCTTGAAACGTTTTATGTGTAAAGAGATTTTCCTAGTTTCTTAACTGTAAGTAGGCACACATTATTTTTCTTTAATATTACTTTGGTTTTGTAGGTGAACATATTTAAGGATGCTGTAGTTCTAATGATACAGTATATTGACCAAATATGTGGTCAAGGATTTGAAATTAAGTATCTAAATATTGAAGGAGGTTTAGGCATTGATTACTATCACAAGGGTGAAGCGCTTCCTACCCCTAAAGATCTTATAAATTCTATAAGTCCTTAAAGCTTTTAAGCATTGACTTAAAATAAGTTAATTTTTATTCAAACTTACACTCTTTTGCTACCCAAGTTACTGTTCTGGCCTTGTTACAACTATTTTGAGAATATATATAGACACTTTAAAGATGTATATTTTCACGATTGGCTGTTTCTTCAGGTAAGAGAGCTGGTATTATCTGGAAATATTACACTCATTGTTGAGCCTGGGAGATCTCTTGTTGCAAACTCTGGTGTTCTTGTGAGTCGAGTTGTTGGAGTCAATACAAATGGTAACAAGAACTTCATTGTAATTGATAGCAGCATGGCAGAGCTTATTAAGCCTAGCCTTTATGGAGCTTACCAAGTTAGTACATAAATTTGACTTGGGGCAAACCCAACATTTTTTGATGATGCATGATTGAAGGGATGATCATGTCCAAATGAATATAGAAGGGATAATTTTTCCTACTTTTGTAGTCTCCTTGTTGACAAGAAATATTACTGGTATTGAGATTCCCAGATACTAAATAGACCATTCTTTCTCATGACAGGCACATAGTCTGAAAGTTGTGATATGAATCATAAAATGATTTTGAGATTTTGAGATGTTTCTAACTGATATTCTTCTTGATACACATCACATTGAGCTAATTTCTCCACCTGCCCCAAAGGAAAAAATTCAAACTTTTGATGTTGTTGGGCCTGTCTGCGAGTCTACATACTTTTTAGGAAAGGAAAGGGAACTTCCAACTCTAGAAATGGTGGTTAGTTATAGGACAATAATTATCACACCTAATATACATGCATGATGAGAAGGAATTGATTTTCCAATATGATATTTAATTGTTTCTAGAATTATTTTGTGATGCTTCTTTGAAGGCATACACTTGTGGCTTAACTTTGAGTGGCCATCCTCTTTCATTGGGTAGGAATGGTGTTCCATGACATGGGAGCTTACTGCATGAGTATGGCATCAACTTACAAATTAAGAATGAGGCTAGCAGAATACTGGGTAATTTGAGTTGTGAATGCACATTTTTGTTTCTAGATTGGAGTGAATGCTATACTTTTAAAGCTTGACAATGCTGATTTTGACGATTGAGAGAATGCTAGATAGATTCAAGATGATGGATCAATTAAAAAGATAAGACATGCTGAACCAATTGTAGGTGCTTGCTATAATTCATGACATTGTTGACCATATTTTCTTATAGCATACAAGAATAGTCAAGGTCTTCTTTTCAATTTTTCTAGGCTGTTGGGTAGTTGGTGCTAAACTTAGGATCTTGAAAATTACAAAATTTTGGTTTGACGTTAACAGATTTTGATATGAATATTTTTTAGAGTAAAATGTAACTGCAGATAAACTTTTCATTTTCCTCTTCTAGGCTATTGGTGTGTTCTCTATGTGGATTACTTCATAGAGTGTATTTGTATAGTAGTTTATTGAAGGTGTTTGTATGACATCTTTTAAAGTTGTTAGAAGGCAGTTTTGGACCAACTTTAAAACAGTCTTGTAGCAGCAATTGAAAGTTTTTTTAAAAAGGTTTTCTAGCACATTGAAAACCTTTTGATGACGGATTTGGAGAAGGTTTGAATATTTAGTTTCGACATTTATTTGAATCATTTGAAGAGCTAGAGAAATCTCCTTGGAGCGACTATTGAAGGATCTTCGATACCATCATTACTATGCCATTATTCTGGGACAATTATATTAGTGTTCCTTTATGTTACTGTAACTTTCTTTTAAATTTTAACCTCCTATTACATTCTTTGAAAGATATATAGGAACTAAAATTTCCATATATTTCACTTAATTATTGTTTTCCCCACTCCCCAGCATTACTTTGCACCTCTCGGTGCAAATGCTAGGTACATAGTCATTATAAGGAAGACCTACCTAGTTACACTCTTCAACATTATAACTATATATAATTTTGATGTTTCTAGGTTGGATATTGTACTATTTTCATTGGAGGATGCTACTATTGATGTGCACAAGGCTCTTGAGTTACTTGGTAGGATTCTCGAAAAATTGGTTGTTGAAGAGATATTCTTTATTCAAGATATAACAAGGGAAATCAAGGATGGAGGTACATAGCCAGGAAGCTTATTAGAAACGAGGGGATTTTGATGTATTTCTCAAGAAGAAAATTTCAAGGTAATTTGCTCACAATTTTAATGCCTGATCAATTTTGTCGTTTATTTGTGATCTCTCATGTTGAATAGTGAATGGTTGGTTAGTTTTTAGCTCGTGCTCACATTTTTTGGTTCCTGAAACTCAAGCACTTTATAACAAAAATAGGTAAAGTCAAACAACACAAATGGTCCACTAGCTCTCTTTTCATTTGCTAATATTATATTGAAGTTTTATTAGAGGAACTGTTTGTTTGTTTATTTTGGTTAGAAAAGGGTTTTCTCTTGGTTTTATGTGATTTTCAATTTTATCGTATGTAGCATGTTGAGAAATGGGAAAGAATAACGTGACATTTATTTTGCAGAAATTGATGTTGAAGGAAAATTTCTTTGACATTGTTGATGTTAAGGTATATGTTGTATAAACTATTTATAGTCTAATTTATGTTATATTCTAGTGTTCATTGTCTTTCATTTCTTACAGTGCATTGTATTTTATTTTGTTTTCAGAAAATGAAATCAGTATTGATGGTAAGAAGCATGAATTGAAAAAAGAGAAGAGCAATAACATTGGAGCGACAAATGCAAAAAGAGAGAGGAGAACTGGTTTGGTGATACCCTTAGAACCAATATCTCGCATAAGACACACATAAAGACTGATGATCAAGTCTTCAGAGTTAGTGAATTCACCTGTAATGCTTTGACAACACAACGATAATTTTTTGAAGTGATGAAACATCATTTCATGTGTAAATTGTAGTCCAACTAATATAAAGTTGGAAACTCATATTGTAATATTTTAACATTTCATATAATATAATTTATGTGGTTGAAATTATTTATAGTTGCACTTGATGTTGTTTAGTATTGTAATTAAAATATGCGACTTTTTGTTTTCATATTAGATGAACATGCACATTGTATGACATTTTTTAAATCATATAAATTAATTTATGCTGATTAATAATGAACACAAATAAAATAAATATGCAACCAAATTAGTCATTTAGAATGACTATTAATGAAATTAATATAAACTACTAAATTAGTCGTTTATATAATGAATAAATGGCTACTGCAAATGATAAATTTGTGACTACAAATGATGACTAATTGTTTCATATATACGACTATTAGTAGCTAATTTACAGTATCTTATAACACAACTTAAATTTATTCACATTTCTTCAGTCATTAATTGGTTTCAAACAATGACTAAAATTTTCATATATATGACTATTAGTAGCTAATTTACAGTATCTTATAACACAACCAACATGTTGGTCATAGTTCTTTGGTCATTAATTGGTTTTCTTGGGTGATCATATAGTAATATATTTTGTTGTATATTTGGTCATTAATTATGAAATTTAATGACCAAATCGAAGACCAAATAAATGTCTAAATGAATGACTAAATCAGTGACCAAATGAATGACTAAATGAATGACTAAATTAGTGACAAAATGAAAGACAAAATGAATGACTAAATTAGTGACCAAATCAATGACTAAATCAATGACCAAATCAATGACCAAATATACAACTAGATAACAAAATTGAGATAAACAATTAATGACTAAGCTAAAAACAACCAAAATTTGGTCACGTTATAAGATACTGTAAATTAGCTACTATTGGTCACCGACCGAAAAATAGTCGTTTATATGAAAATTTTAGTCGTTTTTTTAGTAACAAATTAGCCATTTTGTACTAGTGGAATCACATGCAGACATCAATTATACAGTGCAAGCATCAACTGTAGATGAAGGGGAAACTTGAGATGCAGATAGGGCTATTGGTTAACATCAGGCAGAGGCAACATGCAGCAACACAAAGTCCACAGGTGTCACTGTCCATAGGTGTCAAGTGTCAAGAAGCACACCTACACATTACCCTTCCAAGCACCTCCTCACCTCCGCATTTCACTAGCATTTGATACTCTAGACTAATGTTAGCATTAGTCCACAATGGGAAAAAAAATGAATGAGATAAATCAATATAACCTATACTATGCCTCGAGAATATGCCAAAACCATAAAATAATACATACTATGGCTGTCATTTTGCCCAACCTATTGCATGGTCTAAAAAAAGACAGTAAACTAAAAAAATTAATGCTAATAGGTGCCCTTTCGATTTCTATAGTACCATGCCTTGATGACAAGGACTAATAAGTACATGACCGGACCTTGTGAACCTTTATATAAGCATCCATGGTAAAAAATAACCAATTAATTTTTACATTAAATTTTCATTTTAAAAACAAAACCCCAATAATATTTTCTAAAAATAATAAGGATTCACGATACAAATTGCATAAGAAAACGATCGAGCTAACAAATCTATCCAATTTAATTAAAAAATAAATACCCAACATATACTATATGTCACAAAACTAATGGTCCATCATAATGAATAGAGCCAAAAAAATGTATGTGGCTTTAGTAAATTTAAGAACAAAGGACAATCCTTAAGGCTAATAAAACAAGAAGGGTTGCTAATCAGAAAGTCCCTGCGGATGTTTGCAAAATTAGTTTTTTTGTTTCAATAAAACTTTTTCCAATCATCGAGAATCATTTTATTGGGTGGCAAAAGATCTCCTAAGTGGCTAGAAAAGCACTTTGACCAAGTAAATAAGTTATAAATGGCACTGATAAAAAAATTAAAAAAGAATGGAATTAGATTATGCTAATCAAAAAACAACTTTGAACAACTACATAAGTTATAGATGGCATTGATAAGAAAAATACCAAAAAAAAGGAATTAGATTACACTAATAAAAAACAACTTCCAAAACTTTAGCATTGTACTAGTTGGTAGTGCTCATGACAGACTTGAATATTTAGATACACTCACTTGAATATTCAAACACACCGGGTTGAGTATATTTTAATTACGTCAACGAACCCCAGGAGGTGTATTTTCCAAAGAGGTGGTGTATTTTCCAAGGATTATTGGAATCCAGGTTCTCCACAGTACCATGTGGGGCCACTATTAGATGATCCTTAATTGCACATGTCTGTGGACAAACCAAAGATTGTATTACATATGGCAGTAATTTATTATTTCAATTTAACTATTGTATTATAGATATTTCAATTTAACTTTTCTAATTATCAACTTCACTCAAAAATCACACTCAATATTGTGTTTGGCCATCTATAATCTGTAGTAAATCTTGAATACAAATACTATGATATTTTTTATCCTCATTTAGATTAGGTGTCCACAGTGGAATCCTCTATTTATGCAAACTTATTGTTAAAGACCCCAATTTTTTTCCCTTTTTATGTTAAACAAGGCTAGTTTTTATTACAGAGACTTCAACATCAAAGTATCTTCTCTTCTCAAGCCAATCGGAGACCATGGGTTTCTCCTTAAGTATTATTCATGCATTCCCCTCATAAAGCAAAGAAAAATATTATGGGAATTCAATATCGATGACTCTGATCTTGATGTCGGGAATACTTGGATGAGGGTTGACGATGTTTCATTTTTTTCAATGCCCAACTTGATAATAAAGAATTACATGCACATCTCGGAAATTTTCTTTGCATTCACAATTGGTGCATAGATTCCACGATACATGCAGTTACTAATGATACACGATACCACGTGCCTAGGAATGAGATGGTATGTTACAAGTGTCTGAATTCATTACTTGCATTCATTCCTGACAAAATATTTCAACACCATACTTGTTACAAGGTTTTCAAGGTATCGACATAATGGAATGAGATGAATGAATAGGCCGAATAGACAAAAAAATATGACACGACCTAGTAGTAACTTGTATAAGCAGTGGGAAATGATGGTCTAGATTCCTTACCAACAGTTTGACCATTACCGATGCCAAAGGCCACAATCTCCTTTCTTGTTAATTACACCTATACTTACAGCTTGCTTGGTAATTACATCTGCACTTACAACTAATCAAGCATGTTTATTGTTTCTTACTTTACTTCTACATATAGGAAACAACCAAAAATTCAGCCATAGTTTAATCATTTCCTCTTCTCTACAATTCCATTAAATTAAAAATTCTTGAGCCAGGATAACCTTTCAAAGATTTTCTCAAACCCCATGGGTGGTCTTCACTCTTGTTTCTCTTGTAGGGGGTAAGACCTAAATGGATATTTTCCTCATTTTCACTTATATGAGCGGGGTTTTGATTCTTCTAGTGTCTATGTTATTTGTTTCAATTGTAATGTGCCTAGTGAGTTTATTGAAACTTATCTTAATTTTATTTTCCACTGTTCAGAAGTTGTCAACATTCTTTCTTTGTTGGAATTCTTTGTTGACATTTTCTTTTCTAAATACATGAATGCTAAATTTAATTTAAAGCATGGAAATTCGGCATTTTTCTTTGGATTTTATGTTCGTTTGATGGTGCTTATGATGTTGACTCGGTTGCTTTTGAGACTTGGTCAACTGAATTCGGTCCTTATGGTTTCGCATCTCGATCTCTTACTATATATCGATATCGATCAACTGGGGTTACTATCTATCGAACTGAAACAGATGCTTTCACTGATGCTGACCCAGGTGCTTATGTTAGTGGTATTCAATCTGCCTCTGTAGCCTTTGTATCTGCACCTAGAATCAGAAATATTTGTATCTGCACCTGGAATCAGAAATATGTGAGAGGGGTTTAATGGAAAAAAAATGCCTTGCTATGATGTTTTTCGTCAGCACAAATGAAACCAAAAAACTGAAATTTCCTTGTTGTTTCATATGGACTTGTTCATGGTGTTTGCAAGGTCTGACATGAGGTTGTTGTTTTGGTTGCAACATCCTTACCTGGAGCCGCCAGATTCATTAACGTAATTATACTTTCTTTGTTTTTCCTGCATTTCCATTTAAATTGTGTGTCATGTGCCATAAGTTGTTGTTCCTTTTGACATGCCAATGCTCCTAAATACTAAGAGGGCACATCAGCCCAACAACATCAAATGAAAGCAGAAACATGGGTTTTTCTGCAAGGTACTAGTGCATCTACCAATTTCTACCTTGATTAATTTAATCAATGGAAACATGGGTTTTTTTTAAGCAAGGTACTAGTGCTTCTACCAATTTTTACCTTGATTTATTTGAAATGAAAGGGCATATTAAAGGGCATATTAGGACTATGAGGGTGCATCAGTGCAGCAACATCAAAAGAAAACAGAAACATGGTTTTTTTTACAAGCGACTAATGCTTCTACTAATTTCTACCTTGATTAATTTGAAACAAAATAGAAGATCAGGACTATTTATTCATCTAGGTAGATTAGGATTATTTATTCATCTATAAAAAGGCAAGAGACCATTTAGGGCCAGTGCGCGTAAATTGATAAATTAGGTACAGGGAGCTGTTAAAATTAAAATTTTGTATTGTAGAGAAAATTTAAAATACCCTACTCAGAAAAGAAAGAAAAAAGAAAAAATATACAATAGAATTAAATTGAAATACCTGTCTACTCATACTTTGACCTGATGATCTAGATTCAGTGATGTATTCTGGTTTTTCTGACTTTCAAATTGAAAAATTTAATTTTACATCTAATGTAAACTAGATATTTTATGGATGAATAACAGATATATTTTTATGGATGAGTAAAAGATGAGAAATATATTTCTTTACCTCTACAGAGAATTCACAGGTGGGCGCTCAAAGAAAGGGTATTTATAAACAATAGGAAGAGGGAACGATGATACAAAGGAGTTGGGTACCTTAATAGGGAGAGGTGATTACCTTTCTTCGAGTTTCAATAGATGTGACCATTCAAGCTTTCTTTAATTCATGTTCCCCAGATTTCCCAGTTCGAATCCACTCAATCCACCCCAATGTTCTTCGTCATTTAGGTGTATTTGGTGGAGAATAACCTAACCATTGCAATCATTCCAAAGGGGAAGTGATGGAACGTGAGATTGATGGTAGTATTTTCTTGCGATTCAGTCTAGAATATGTGAAAACTAAGCTAGGTAAGACATGAATGAATCATAGACAGTGTTTCAAGCCTAGCTTCTGCATCATCGCTTCACTACGATGATTGTGGATCATGGGAAAAACAATTCAAATAGGTAAAAAAATTCAGTCGACACAGTTGTTTGTTTGCCACAATTGTCAATATTAACAATCGGTTGTCAATATTATCAACCACATGTACTCACAAAGCCAGAGCAGGGTGAGCCAGCAACCACATACACAATCAAACATTTAATTTTAACTGAGTAGTAATCCTATCATTATTAAATTTTTCCAGAAATTCTCAATCATATGCATTTTAACCCTAAGTTTTATTTCTCTTTTCCTCGGGAAGAGGCTAAACAAGACCTCTAAATTTATGATTCGTTAATAGAAAACATTTCCTTGTTTAATTGGAGGAAGAAAAAGCGAATTAGATTATACACAGCCAGACTTTGAATTAAGAATTTGTATTTTTTTACATGGCTCATATTCCAATTCATAATGATTACAAGATTCCTTGTCGGCCCTTTGGGCAGGGACTAATAGAAGAGGAACATTACTGGCTTTACATAGTTGTTATGAAGGAAATGTAAAATATTATCTTTGACAACAAAGTAAACTTGAAAATAAAGTGAGTAAAACCCTAGGGACTGATTTCCAAGTATATGTGTAACCTAAGAAATAATTGGTGGAGAAATCCAACAAATTTAAAAATAAATGACTATAGAGAAGGGAGAACTCCACAAATTTACCTCAAAGTATAAAACCTTGGAACTTCGAAAACCCTTGTAACTAGAAATAACAAGGAAAAGAGGTACTTTAATTTTACCAAAATGTAAATATTTAGAACGAGAAATCTTAGTAATTAATATTTGAAAGAAAACTAAGAATAAATAAATAAAAATTCCTTCCTTTTTCTTCCTTTCTCTTTTCCATATAAAATTTTGTTTGTAAAAAAATGGTTATAATTTTGTATTGTAAATTTACTTGTTTATTTATACATTTAACATATAATTTAAATATATTCCAAAAATGTTATATTATAAAATTTTGAGATAGAAATAATTAAATTATGTTATATTTTAATATATTTTAAAATTAAATATATTAATTTTTTTACAGTCAAAACTATATAATATTTTTAAATAGATAAATGTTTTTCCGGATTAATCACATTATTAGGATTTGG
Organism: Pinus albicaulis; assembly: GCA_034641835.2. Taxonomy (NCBI): domain Eukaryota; kingdom Viridiplantae; phylum Streptophyta; class Pinopsida; order Pinales; family Pinaceae; genus Pinus; species Pinus albicaulis. The sequence goes on along the minus strand of CM076574.1, from coordinate 1,273,092,646 downwards.
TGAACCAACTAATGTGGTCATCCTCAGGACAAGGTGAAGAAGCCAATCGATCTTATTGAATAAATAGTGTGGAGTCGTTTAAAAATCTAGCCATTAATGGATTAGTTAATTAGTCAATAGGACAAATATTAAATATTTTTAATTGATTAATTAATATATACTATAATAAAATATAATATATAAAATTTCTATGTAATCTATAACATTAAATAGTTATGTTAGATATTTAATTATATAAAAATGATACATAGTGATTAAAAAAAGAAAGAAGAAAGGAGGATAATATATAAGAAAATATCATGGGGAATAAAATATATAAGACTAAAATAGAAGAAGAAAAAGGAGGAAAAAGGAAAAACAAGAACATGTAAAAAGTAAGCAGGGGGGTGGAGAGGAATTTTCATCTAGAAAGAGCTGGAGTCCAGCTCTTACTCAACTTCCAACCATCATCCCTATTGAGATTGTTAACATAACACTAAATCTCAATGGCTTCGCTAAGCTTCCTATGATGGAAGTGGTCAACCTTAGAAATGAATTTGGAGTCTTCAATGCATAAACGTTGAAAATATTTCTCCACATTTTCTGCAAGAGCGGATGTGTGAGATCGATGGTGCCTTATGTCTACAACATGGTCCTAGATTCTCTGTATAATGGATCTACTAGTTTTGCTAATATAGGGCATGCCACATGAACAAGGAATAATTGAAACACCCTTCATTTCTTTAGGGTTTATAGGGTCCTTGAGATATCCGAGAGAATTTTTAATAGTACAAAAGAGTTTGAATGAAGAGAAGACATTATTCCTTCTGAGTATATTGGCAATATTTTCTATGGTCCCTTGGATAAATGGGAGATTAACCTTGGAAACATGATCCACACAAGCAGGTTTTCCATTTAAACTTTTATACGCCTTTTGAAAGGCCCTATGGCCCTTGGATCTACTATATCCATTATTTTCAAAAACCCTCCAGAAGATGGGATTTCTCCAATTCCAAGTGGTTTTTGTCAGATATTCTAAGAGCACGAGTAGCAAGAGTGCAAATAACACCAAATTTTTTAGCAAGAAAATTATGAGAACCAGCATAAAGATATTGTTCTGTGTGTGTTTTCTTGCAAAAAACGTGGTGGGAAATGGAACCATCATCCCTTCTAGAGAGAATGATATCCAAGAAAGGAAGCGAACCATCAACCTCAACTTCCAAGGTCAATTCGATGGAATCTGAAAGGTAATTAAGGTGCCCAAGAAATAGATCTAACTTCTCCCGACCATGGGGCCAAATGACACAAGTGTCATCCATGAATCTCTTCCACTTCCTAGGGAGAAATTGACCTGAGGCTAAGGCCTTTGATTCAAAATCTTCCATAAAAATATTAGAGACCACAGGTGAGAGAGGGGATCCCATATCAACACCACAAGTCTACTCATAGAACTCACCTTGAAAATTGAAAAAGGTCAAGGTGAGATAGAGGCCCACCAACTTAGAAGTGTCCTGTTCCGAGATCCGCTTAATCACATCAATGATTTCCATGATGGGGATTTTGGTAAATAATAAAACAAAATCAAAGCTGACTAATAATTCCCTAAGTTCCAACTTGATGTCTTTCCATTCCTTGATGAAGGAGGTCGAGTCCTTAACATAGGAGTCGGTGAGACCCAGAATGGGTTTAAGCTTTTGTGCTAAGAATTTAGCCAGATGATAAGAGTGACCACCTTTTGTGTTAACAATAAGTCTCAAAGGGGCCCCAGATTTATGAATTTTTGGGAGACCATAAATCCTTGGGGTGAGAGGATTGCTCTCAATAAGCTTTCTGGAGAGAGGAATAAGAGAGGGACCTGACTTAATGGTAAGGGAAATCTCCTTATAAATAAATTTAAGGGGATTATTTTTAAGCTTAACGTAATTGCCACTATTTGAAAGATGGTCTGACATTTTTCTAACATAGATTTATCTATAATTGAAATGGCACCACCTTTGTCATTGTTGAGGATGAAAATGTTGGTGTTGTCGCTCAGGGATTTTAGGGCAAGAACCTCAAACTTGCTCAAGTTTATTTTGGGAGACTTAACCTTCCTAAAAATAATGAAGAATAATGTGATTAATCCAAAAAACACATTTATCTATTTTATAGATTAGAAAAATCTCATATTTAACAATATTTTTAAAATTATATTTTGAAATTAATGGAGGATATTATTATGAGAAAAAATTTTCATTAAAAAATATAAATTTGAAAAATTAAAACTAAAACGAATTAAATTCTTTATGTTATTTTTAATATGAAGTTGTATATAATTGAATGCAAATGTCACTCAATCACCACATATTCAATAGGTCATTCGTGAAGTTTGAGGTGATTTGGACTGACCATAATATGGCCATTGTGGTTTTGTTAATATAGTTTAACATAATTCATTCTCTTGGCCCGTGTAAAACGAATCCTTATTTGGCCACCAAATTCACTAGGAAAGAGTCTATGTAGGGATTTTTAGAGCCAACTGTTCATTACTATTTTTCGATAGTTTGAAAACATGGTGAAATCTATCAAGATGGTATACTTTCTTTCATTTGAATCGGAATCAATTTTTAAGCTTATTGGTACATAAGAAAAGAATAATGATAAACATATTCTAGTAAGTTAATAAAAAATATAAAGTATTTCATAAAAGAATAATGTCAATTTTTAAGCTTATTGGTAGCCAAGAAAACAATAATGATAAACATAGTAAGTTAATAAAAAATATAAAATACTTCATAAAAGAATAATGATAGACATATTTTAGTAAGTTAATAAAAAATACAATGATAAACATATTTTATTATGTTAATAAAAAACACAAGGTAGTAGTTGAAATTTTGATGGTAATTGGAAGGAGTATATTTGGTTAGGGGGTTTAATTTTATTTTATTTTATTTTATTTTGTGCAGTGGATAGATTACAAGTGTAGAATTTTATATATTTTAATTTTGTTAAAATTTTCTTAATTATGTTTAGGAATATACTATGGTTAACATAGATTTATTTTAATTTCAGATATAGTAAATGCTAAAAGGATCAAATATCTCAAGATGCAAATTTATTTTTTAGTGTAAAAATTTGGGAGAAAATTGTATATAGAGAGATTTCATTCCCCTAGGTTTTTAGGAGATCTAGAGTTAAGATGAATCTATTCTACTTTTAAACAATGCACTAAGAAAATATTTTAACTATAAGAAATTTTTAAAGTTAACTTGTTTTATATAGTATATAGAATCATTTTAGTTATTCATGCTCTTTAAAATATTATATGTCAATTCCATATTAAACATTGAAGGAATTACAATTCAATATCCTATCCTGAATTAGAAAGAACTTATTAATGGAACAATTATTGAATTAAAAATTATGTTTTAGGATTTTTTTTATTATAAGAAACATTGGTCAATGATAAATTAATAGTATTCCATATAGGAAAATAGAATCTTATAGTTTTTCTTTGGGAGGAACTAATAAATAGAGATGTGAAGTGGAGAAATGAATTTGGTGAGTAGTACTAGTAAGTTTCCACATTTACATTTTCACTCCTACATAAATGTTGGGAAAACATAAATAACTATTCACATTTTATTCCCGTCTGCTTTTTATGCAAATACTTCTAAATTATAGTGGGAAGAAATACTTGAGTATGAGTTATTTTCAAGGATTTTAGTTTTGTATGGTTTCCCTGCAAAGGTTAAGAATAAAAAATCTACATAAATTTTTAAAAATTCAAAAATATTGCAACCATATCCATAGATTATGACATAAGATAAGTGAGGAGGTTATCTACATCACATTATATTGTGAAAAGAATACAATAAAAATTTCAAGTTATGGTCCAATTAAAAGTTTGAAAAATAGTATTTTTAATAATATTGAAAAATAAATATTTATTTTTCAAAGTTAAGCATTTTATGTTTCATTGATTAATGTCACGCTAATAGTGATCAATTGTAAAATCAACTACTAGAGTAAAATCTCTCTCTCTCTCTCTCTCTCTCTCTGTGTGTGTGTGTGTGTATATATATATATAATATGTTACATGTTAACTCAAGGCAAAATGAATTAAACATAATCTAGTATCAACAATATAAATTTTGCATGTTTTTTGTCAACTCCATATTAAGTAGTGAAAGAATTACATATCCCCTTTGTACTAAAAATTACGAATTGCACCACGTGTTGCAAAGGAAATGCCATATGGAAGTAGCCTAGGAACAATAACATAGAATATAATGTATGTGCATTTTGAGTCTTTTTATTTTGTCAATTCTACCGTGTTGTCACAATTATGTTATTGTGATCAAGAACATAGAATTTTTAGGGCAGTGTTCTATGGGCACTGAAATACTAATGAGGTCATTTCAAATATTTCTATCATAGGAAAAATACTAGGTTGTTGCACTTTCCATTGGCTATGTATCTTCTAAAAAAAATCATTTTAATATATCCTAAACTCTAAATTGATATAAAATATATTATACAACTGAATTGAATTTGTGTCATTATCTTTAAATTATATCCACCTGTTTCTCATACCTTATCAACCTTCTTTTACATATTTGAGACTTAAAAATATTTCCTTTTACACATTTTGGATTGAGAAGCCACTTTAAAGTTAGATTAAAGTTCATATTTTTGTTCACGTAGCCAAAGCACACTAATAAAAAACAGAATTGCAGTACCATGTATTTAATAAACTTATTTAACACATTATATCCACATTAGTTGGTTAGGAAAATTTTGGAAATTATATGGAATGTATGATCTCATCTACTTTGTTTAATCACTACACACATAGCCCTCCAATTAGATAGACTATGAATTTCAACATATGAGCTCTTGAAATTGAAAATGACCACCCTTAGTAATTAGAACTTAAAGGTTATACCTTGATGTCTAGTTTATTGAAACTACTGAGCTAGCTTTATTCTACACAACAGAATTTGGAACTGTTTTTCCTATCGTTGAACGTTCTTCGGGATGCAAATGTCTTGAGAAAAGTGTATGAAATTCTTCAAGAGAGTCATTTCAGAACATACTGTTGTGGATTTTCTAAGGCCATACTTAAATAATTTCCAGTATTGTAGGAGTTGTAGAGGGGTTTCATTGTATATGAACACCTTCCACTTCAATATTGAGGACATTATCTGGTATTCTCTTTAACATTTAAAAACGGTTATCTTCTATCCCCCGAGTCAATGTTTAAATGTTGGGATTGGAAAGAGTCTAATTTTTATGTAGACTATTGATCCTATGTGCAACTTATAAAATGAAGAGGGTGAACAAAGAAGATACGAGGCTAATAGTCTTCAATGCATATATAAAAGGACAAATTATAGACTTTGGATTAGTTATACAAGGAAAATTAAAGGTTTGTTTTTAGTTGATGCATTGATTTGATGTTTTGATTGGATATATGTAAAATTAATTTGTTATGTAGTAGAAAATACCAAGGTAAAATAATTTATGAGAGAAAAACTGAGAAATTGTATGACAATAAATTTAGATTAAGCTTTGTTACTTCCTGAATAGATTTAATTTTTCATATTAGCACTTATGTAGACTTCTCTTTGGCTCTAGATGGTTTAATTTGTGCCCTATTGTTTAATGATGAGTTTAATCTGTAGCGTTAAATTTTAATCTATAGACCATTAAAGTGGAATTCAAGCCACTGCCATCTTAAGTATGCCAGAGCACACAAATGTTTCCAATTCCATAACTTATTTTTCTCATACCCTTCTCCTCTCGAGGCTTATTATTCAGTTTCCTTGCATTCCTCTCACAGCGAACTACACCAGATGAACCAACTTTTCTCTTCTTGGTGACGACCCCTTCCCACTAGCAAACTATTAAAATTAGAGAGAGCAGATATCGCATAACATTAACACACAAAACAAAATATATCTATTATTATATAAAATCACATGAATACATTACAATATTTATAGTGCTGCTGAGATCCACCATCTCACTCAGGAGGTTGGCAGGAATCCTCAAAGTGCCTCTTCACAAACGAACCATCCCACCTTGTATACTGCAATTGCATTATCTAAACCACCTCTTAATGCCTAGCATGCAGTTAAAATACTATTTTAATAACCATTTTTTCTACTGTTGTTTTATTAATATTTAGCCCATCAAGATTCTACAGACAATGCTTTTTTCTCCACTATCATTTTTAGCTACTATCTAAATCACCATTTAAAATACACTTGTTTTGGTCAGCACATCGAATTTGTAAGATCAAATATTCTTGACACCCTCAAGAAGAGTTCGATAATTTAACTACCTTATGTAGTTATTTCATTCCAGAATAACCCCGAAGAATAAATTTCAACAGTCTATAGGAAAATATTCTAGGTACAGAATATGATCAGCGATCAATCCTACAAAGTGATCTTTACACACAAGGATCTCATTGTATAACCTGTAACCGATGCTCTTGAAGCCCGAAGCACCACAAGATCTATCAACATATAACAAATTCACACAATCAAATTAGCCAATTGTTCTCTCGGCACCGAAGAACATCGAAAACGAATAATTTAAATAAAATGCTAATTTGTTCAATAATTGGTTCTACACTACACAAATCTCACAACAAAAAATTCATAATTATACATATTAACAAGCTACACACTCCACAAAAAATAATGAACTTCAGACACCAATCTGTAGCCTCCATAAACTTCTCTGGCTTGAACCTGGTAATACATCATCCGGAGTATTTTCAAAGATTGCAATGTTGCTCAATCTGTTCAAGACGTCGAGAACACTGGTAAAACCCCTCTGTAAAAATCCATGCTCAGAGTCTCGAACTCCAATACCGACTGCATTTCATCAAGCGTTGACTTAGCTATTAATAATACTTCACCAAATCTTTATATTTCCAGGTGCATTGTTTTGGAAAATCTAATTGTTTTGAATAAAATCTGTAAGGTAACCATCATCTAGTTTCCAACGAAAATGATAAGATGCCAGCTAATTGTATGACAAAATGTCTGCACCAGAGTTAGTCATCCAATGGACTAAGCTCATCGTGGGATATGCCCAGAATGGGTTATGTCATGAGGCCTTCAAAAAAAATTTCCAAATCCAACACGTGGATGTGAAGACGAATCACATCACCATTGCCAGCGTTCTCATCGCATGTGCCAAGCTCTCATTGTTTCAACAGGGCCAGTCCGTGCATGTGCTCATATTCAAAAGTTGAATTAAATCAGGTGTTTCTGTATGGAATGCCCTCGTTACCATGTATTTTAAATTTTTTAGAAAATAATTCAACACTCTTAATCTACTCTTAATCTACGTATTTTTTACTGCATTCCAAGCTTCTTGCTGTCACGAGACATGATCAATATAAACACAAAAAAAAAATTAACAACACTCATACAAAAATACATCGAATTGAGCTATTTACAAAAAAAAACAAAACCGCAAATCTTTTCATCTCTCTGGGCTCTCCCTGGAGGGAGTCAAGCCCATAGTGGCTCTGATACCATATTAAAATTAGAGAGAGAAGCTATTGCATAAAATTAACACACAAAACAAAATATATCTATTATTATATCAAATCACACGAATACATTACAATATTTATAGTGCTGCTGAGATCCAACTAATTCCACTCCTGGAGGGAGAAGTTGAGAGAATCTCTCAACATCCTCCAACAAACCAAACCAATCCCTAATCTTTAGTATGCATCATAAATGAGGCATTATCTCAAACACAAACCCATAGAAATAATCACATCGAAAAAATCTAGATTGACCCTTATCTAATCTACAGGTATTATCCAATGGAGTACTGCATCTCACACCTTTCTTATGTTTTTGGGCCTTTCTGTCAGAGTGCACCCCAAAAAATTATTATAATACACGCCATTGAACTCAGTTATTATATTTCATCATGAAATAATAGATATATAAATGCACCTATACTTAGTTGGATTATTTGATTTAATTATGAAAAAAGTATATATATAAATTAATATACGAGTTACTCTTTATAATAGATATTATTTTATTTAATTATGAAACAATATATTTAAAAATAAATATACCAGTTATCATTTATAATAGATAAACAATAGATAATTCTACTAGTTAAGTAAATAGGATAAATTATATTAATAATTAGTTAAGTAAACTAATTATATCCGAGAGTTGAGGTTTCGGCTACATATGACTATCAAATGCAAGAATTGAAATTTTGACACCAATTAGTGATGCCAGTCATGCTAGTAACCTGAATAGTCATGGGTTTGGTTTAGGAAGAAGCTAATGCTGGGACAAACTGGAGGTGATTTGACACTTTCGGTCTGCTCCTTTCAGGCACCACTCTGCTTTCCAGCATATTTCTTTTGAGGGCCCTGCTACCCTCCTCCATTCCCATCCATCGTCGCCTTGATGTGCCTTGAAACCTGACCCTTGGAGCATTGAATGCGTGCACATTCAATTCATTCGCGAAGCATCGGATAGTTCCCATTCCGTTATGAATTGGTGAAGTACGCAGGAGGAGAAGGAAGATAGTGATTTACCCAACAACATTTGGAGTGAACAACCTACATCTTTGTCTTCGGGACCAGGCAAGAACCATTTCTCATCAATCCTCATTGAATTTTCTTGATTTTTTTTTTTTTTTGCAAAACAATCTATAGATAACAACCTCTATTGTAAACTGCTCAATTTTATTGCAATAAGAAACCATAGTCTACATAATGATAAACCCCTGCTTTAAAGAGCCCTAACTAGTTGCACATCACCAAATCTCCCGCATCATACAAGCATGATCCAATTCAGAATGAAGAAGTGTGTTGAGTAGAACTCAGAATTTGACCAAAAGAAATAGACCAAATTTACCTAGAAAAGAGGCGTGTTTATCATCCAATTTGGTTGTTTTTATTTCCATTCTAAAGGCTCTGAGGGCATCGAAGCTCCTGAATAAGTAAATTAAGAGATGGAATAATTTATTTTTGAAAAATTCGTGTAGGCAAAGGGATTTGACATTGAAACAATTGGAAATTAATTCATAAAAAAATTCAAATCCACAAAAAAACATCTTTACATTCTAAAATCCCTAAGGACACTAGAAATACTTAATAAATAAATAAATAAACAATTGGAATAAGGACACTCAATATCCTTAATAAGTAAATTAGCGAGTAGAATAATTTATTTTTGGGAGAGACATGTAGAGTTGTTTGACATTGTTGTTATTTTCATTCTAAAAGCCCTGATGACATTGAATATCTTAAGTAAATTAACAGGTGGAATAAGTTAATTTTTGGAGAGACGTTTAGACAGAGGGATTTGACATTGGAACAATCGACAATCAATTCATTAAAAAAATTAGATCTCCAAGAAACCATATTCTGCACAATGATAAACCCCTGTTTTAAACCCTTGTTTTAAAGAGTGGTGAGCTATTGCACATCTCCAAATCCCTCACATCATATCTGATGCAATTCAGTTATATCCTTCTCCTTCATCATATCTGATGTATTTTATTTTATTTTCCTTTTTTTTTTAATTATGTCGCACCTCTTGAGGCATCCGTACTTAGCTCTCACCTACAGATCTATGATAAGAAAATAGAGTGGATTTTAAGCCAAAATATACATGCCTAACAATACGGTAGCCGTGTAAAGGGAAAATGTTTTGTTTCTACATTAGTGATACGTGCAAAATCATTTTTATTAAGGATTCTTTTGTCATTACTTGTGGTGATATGTGTGAAATCATCTCTGTAGTGCCACATGTAGAGTTTAAAAGGGTATACCATCGGTGATTTCAAGTTTTCATGTTCAATATATCTGGTAGTTTCTTGGAGGGGACATTGAATTTAGTAAAAGTCAAATATATGCAAAATTGAATATCAAGTTAGAGAAATTGAGGTCACACTTCACCTTTTCTTGTTTTGCAAGCTTACTATTCCAAATTTTAATATCAAGGTCTTTGAATTTAAATTTCTTCTTTCTTTCCTATTTATTTCTATTTTTTTTATGATTTCATATACAAATAGTAAAACATTAATTCCTCAGATGCAGAGGTGATGGTGTGAATAGTGAAGCAAACTGTATGGAAAATAATGTGATCATGTTTTATGGTGGACAAATATGGAGCTGGGCAAGTGTAAATATCACTTTATGGGTTTAGTAATTGAATTAATTAAATTCTTAAACACTTGAAGATATGTGAATGGCATGGAAAACAAAACCCATTAAATGGAGCAATCAAAGTAGCTTCAATTAATATTCGATCTCCATACACCTCCATATCATGTGCCAGTGACAACCAATGCAATAGTTCTCTATTTAACTGAGGGATATATGCAATGAATTATTATCACTATGGGCTTAGGTATAAATAGTTTATAAAATTAAAATTTGATCAACAATAAAGTACATGCATTTACCAAGGGAGATAGATCTCATATACAAGAAGATAAAATCTATGCAACATTACATCAATTTACTGGACAAATGACGGAGGTAGAGTCTGTTCCTGACACTAACTTTGTGTCATACGACATAGAAGAGGATCAAAATGAACACATTCTATATTATCTCAATTAAAAGTTGATTATTCTTGGATTAATTAACATATATATTAAAAAATGCATGTTATGTTAAATTCGTTAACAATTCACTGTTAATGATTAGCTATCTTAGATAATTGCTACATTGTGGAAAATTTTCTCTATAGATATTTGACTATGAAATTATTTCTAGAGATGTCAATTGCTTCCATAATCCTAAGAATAGGTTTTTTTCTTGTGAAAACTATTGGTAATGATAGGCAAGACACATATTTTTTGGCTTTGTCCAACCATATCATTTATTATCTCGAAAGTATTTTTGTATCAGAGTTAGCAAATAGTTTCATGACACATTCGTATTTGCCAAATTTTAAGAAAATACACTATTAGGAAATTGCATTTTTTCTAGCATATGGGAAAACTACTAGTAGCCCTTGACACAAAATAAAAATTCATAATAGTGATGAGTTTGAGGTTATACCAGTGGTGGTTTCAAGTTTGAATGTTCAATATATCTGGTACTTTCTTGGACTGTAAAAAATGGTTGGAATCTGATAAATTTTTTATTTTATTTTTAATTTCAACTCTTTATCTTTTTTAAAAGTTTAGCTTAGTAACATAGAGGATGGCTTGACACCTAGTTACTAGTAAATCTCTTGTTTTTCATAACTAAGATGAACTCCTTATAAATTTTAAACATTTATCTTAGTAACTTAGAGGATGGCCTGACACCTAATTACTAGTAAATCTCTGAGGCCTTACGATCTATCCAGCTTTGTAGGCATGGGATTTCTCCTGGGGGATTACACAAGGTTTGAACCCAAGGCTTTCTCCTAGGGAATTACACAATATTTGAAACCAAGGCTTCCAGTTCAGTGACACTTCATTTTCACGGCCATTTCCAATTTTTCTACCAAAAGGACTTAACTTGTTGAATTCAACCAGAATGTAGATTTTGGATTTTTTTTTTTTTTTTAATTTGCTAAATTCATCTAGATTGTAGATTTTGGAATAAAAAAATTATAACAGAATTAAAGTAGTGTCTCCCTCAAATTTCCAATTATTCTAAAATCTACAATTGAGATAAATACTTCAAAAATATTTTAAGATAAATTTGAACCTGGCGAGGGTTTTTTTCAGGACTGATGTGAGGGTTTTCTTTAGTGCTGATTTTTTAGATTGAAAATTAGACAAACCTTAGAAAATTTCATCCTCATTCTTTTATAACAACACTCATATATTGGCATATATTTCAACATTTTAGGAGAGATATTTGGCGATGAATATTCTTCTTCAGTTTCAGTTTAGTAATAGTTTAATAGGGAATAGAAGAGGAAATTTTAAAAACTTCAAAATATAAAATCATAGAGCCAAATGTCTTTTATTTTTTAGTTGCTTTTACAAATTATTCAGTAACATCCATTTATGTTACATTGAATTAATGTTGCTTCAAATTCCAGTGAAAACATGTTCATAGTAGTAGAATTGAACCAGTTCTAAACTTTCAATATAGTGGACTTTTTTGATACAAAAAGCCTAACTGAGTTTCTTTTTTTTTGTTCATAAAGAAAAAACAACTTCTTTTGTTAGTATATAAAAGGAGTTACATATTCAAGGTTCTGATATCCACCTAGATTGAGTGAACATTAGTGTTAGCCTATGATCTCAACTTGTGCTGTAGGATTGAATTTAAGGGAATTTAACACTAGGCATTCAAGTTCTAGTATTCAAATTTATTCAATTTGCTATTGATGGAGAATATAGTTTGATTGCATAATTTTGCTAAGGATGACTTAAAATGAAGTAATACTACACTCAATTGGTTATGGTCATCTTTTTAAACACTTGCTGAAGTGCTTCAGAAATATTATCAAGCATCATTTTGATTTACTATTGTAGAAATAAACTAAATCGAATTTGAGGCACTTTTCCCTCCTTAGTAAATGTACTTGGATTAAATTTGATATTAAAAATAGTTTTGCTACTTCACATGAATCTGGATCTTTTTAAGTCCACACTGGAAGGTGATTAATGGCCATTGCTAATAGAAGGATATATCAAAATATTTTTTGGAAAGACTTGCTCCAACTTTGCATGAGATTCCATTGAATTTATCCATTAAGTCAAATATATTGAACCAAAAGTGTGATTTATTTTAAGATTATTTATTTTGATTTACACAAATGTTTTCTGCAATAATTATTTTTCAGGCCAGTTCAGAAGTCCTGATAAGTTTAAGTTAGATGTTGTTATTTCTAGTTTGCATAGGATTCTCTTAGTGAGTTCCGTAAAGATAGTTCATTATCTTTTGAAAAAACATCATAAATCTAGAAGTATCTTAAAGCAGGTGGTAATATACTTCAAGGGTTGTCTCGGCTTGCAGAAATATAGCAAGGTGTTCTTATAGTTTAGTATTTCTTGTACAGTAGTTTAGTCCATCTTGTACTACAGGAGATGCAAAATAACCCTTTATTTAATTATTTCCATGCTTCAAGCTATGTTACCAGAAACAAGAAATGGGAAATGGGAACATAATGAGAAATGGGGATAGAGGACTTTGGAGCATGAGAAGCCTGAAGCCACCCCCCAAATATTTTCTTACATTATGCAAATGATATGGAACAGAATTGAATAAATTATTTGAGAGATTACAAGTTACAACCACTCTCTTTTGCTTGTAAGAAAATTCTAGACCTTATAAATGGGATCTATCATAATAGGATGAAATGTGGAAAAACATTGATTTTTACTTTTGTGTATAAAATATTTCGATAAAAACCACATCAAAGTAGATTAGGTCGATGTGTTTCGAACTAGCCAGTGTGGTTCATCATCACGACAAGATGAGAAATCTGATCAGAGAACCTCATTTAAATAGATGGGGAAAAACTCCAACTAGCCATTTGAAGGCTAGTTGGACACGAATAAGAAATAAAAATAAAAATCATATTTATTTATGTTCTAATTTTTTAAAAATAAATTAAATATTAAATATTTATATTTTGAATTTTTAAAAATAAATTAAATATTTAATATTTATATTTTGATTTTATTATATTTATTTTTAACAAATTAGTAATTATTTATTTATTAATTTTTTTGAATTTTATATATTTATTTTTTATTTTTAATACAAATAATAATTATTTATTCATTTTTTAAAGAATAAATAAATGTCTAATATTTATATTACAATTTTATAAATTTATATATTGATATGTTATGTATATGATCATATATTTACTCAACATAATAGGAAATATTAGTTTACTTAAGGTAATTTTAACATAAATAAATAAATAATAATAATAAATAAAGAAAGAAAGAAAAAAAATGAGGGGAGAAAGAAACCAAGAGCCATAACAGAGGAAAAGACAAGGGGGAGAACAAGAGAAGAGAAACAACAACTAAGAGTGAATGGCAGGAATCCAACATCTGCTAACACTCAACCCATCATCCCTGTTGAGGTTGACCGACCTCTTTTCGATTTCCAGGGCCTCCCTCAACTTACAATGGCGGAAATGGTCAATCTTCGCAATAAAATGAGCATCTTCAATGCAAATGTGATTTTTTGTCTTCTCAACATGATCTGTAAGGGAAAAGGAATGTGATCTACTATGTTTAAGGTCAGCAACATGTTCATGAATTCTTTGATTAATTGATCGACCAGTTTCACCTATGTAAGGGGTCCCACATGAGCACGGAATCAAGTAAACACCCATACCATCCTTAGGGAAAATCGATTCCTAAACCGATCTAAGTGAATACCGAATGGTGCGAGAGGGCTTGAAGGTTGAGGAAACATTATGTCTCTTTAGGATCCTAGCGATTTTATCAGTTACCTGGAGTTCACCTTCCGTTTATCCAAGGTACTACTGATAAAATCGCTAGGATCCTAAAGAGACATAATGTTTCCTCAACCTTCAAGCCCTCTTGCACCATTAGGAGTTCGCTTAGATCGGTTAAGGACCCGATTTTCCCTAAGGATAGTAAGGGTGTTTACTTGATTCCGTGCTCGTGTGGGACCCCTTACATAGGTGAAACTGGTTGATCAATTAATCAAAGAATTCATGAACATGTTGCTGACCTTAAACATAGTAGATCACGCTTATCTACCCTTGCAGGGCATGCTGAGAACAAAACATCACATTTGCATTGAAGATGTCCATGTTATTGCGAAGATTGACAATTTCCACCATCGTAAGTTGAGGGAAGCCCTGGAAATCGAAAAGAGGTCGGTTAACCTCAACAGGGATGATGGGTGGAGTGTTAGCAGATGCTATATTCCTACCATTCACTCTTAGTTGTTGTTTCTCTTCTCTTGTTCTCCCCCTTGTCTTTTCCTCTGTTATGGCGCTTGGTTTCTTTCTCCCCTCGGCTTTTTTTCTTTTTCTTTTTATTTATTATTATTATTTATTTATTTATGTTAAAATTACCTTAAGTAAACTAATATTTCCTATTAAGTTGAATAAATATATGATCATATATATAAGTAAGTAAATACCCTTGTGATCGGTTACTTGGAGTCCACCTTCCTTTTATCCAAGGTACTACTGATAAAATCGCTAGGATCCTAAAGAGACATAATGCTTCCTCAACCTTCAAGCCCTCCCGCACCATTCAGAGTTCGCTTAAATCGGTTAAGGACTCTATTTTCCCTAAGTATGGTAAGGGTGTTTACTTGATTCTGTGCTCATGTGGGATCCCTTACATAGGTGAAACTGGTCGATCAATTAATCAACGAAGTCATGAACATGTTGCTGACCTTGAATGTAGTAGATCACGCTCCTCTCCCCTTGCAAAGCATGCTGAGAAGACAAAACATCACATTTGCATTGAAGATGCTCAGGTTATTGCAAAGATTGACCATTTCCACCATCGTAAGTTCAGGGAGGCCCTGGAAATCGAAAAGAGGCCAGTTAATCTCAATAGGGATGATGGGTGGAGTGTTAGCAGATGTTGGATTCCTGCTAGTCACTCTTTTTTTTTGTTTCCCTTCTCTTGTTCTCCCCCTTGTCTTTTCCTCTGTGCCAATATACATATATGATCATATACATAACATATCAATATATAAATTTATAAAATTGTAATATAAATATTAGACATTTATTTATTCTTTAAAAAATGAATAAATAATTATTATCTGTATTAAAAATAAACTTATTATTAAAAATAAAAATAAATACATAAAATTCAAAAAAAATCAATAAATAAATAATTACTAATTTATTAAAAATAAATATATAAAATTCAAAATATAAATATTAAATATTTAATTTATTTTTTAAAAATTCA
Source organism: Pinus albicaulis (assembly GCA_034641835.2). Classification (NCBI taxonomy): domain Eukaryota; kingdom Viridiplantae; phylum Streptophyta; class Pinopsida; order Pinales; family Pinaceae; genus Pinus; species Pinus albicaulis. The sequence goes on along the minus strand of CM076574.1, from coordinate 1,273,076,791 downwards.
AAATATAAATATTAAATATTTAATTTATTTTTTAAAAATTCAAAATATAAATATTTAATATTTAATTTATTTTTTAAAAATTAGAAAATAAATAAATATTTATTTTTATTTTTATTTCTTATTCGAGTCAAAATAGTCGTTAATTTACAAATGGCTAGTTGGATGTTTTCCCCATCTATTTAAATGAGGTTCCCTCATCATATTTATCATCTTGTCTTGATGATGAACCACACTGGCTGGGTCAAAACGCGTCGACCTAATTTATTTTTATGTGATTTTTATCGAAAGATTTTATACACAATTTATGGATCACAGAAGCTAAAATCCTGATCTTTACTGAAAAATTTTATACACAATTTATGGATCACAGAAGCCAAATTCCTAATTTTTACTTTTGTTATGAAATGAACATACTTGTAAAATATTTTCATGATCTCATGCATATCAGTTTGTGCATGACAATATGTGATTCAATGAGTAAAACTATCGTTAGTTGGATCTTAATAATGGTATAAATATTTTTCAACAATTTTAGAACTTAAAGTGAAGCAGTAAAGTCATTGCTTCCTTATGAAATGTCGTGAATGGTTGCAAGGTAAGGCTCTAAGGCATTACATGATCCCTACTAATAACGCCACTTGTTACAAGTGCCTAGATTCCATCCTAGCCAATTAATTTTGTTTTTTACTCATGCTTAATATGCATGCATGGAAGGGCAGGTTATGCCATTCAAAATGAGCATTCAAAGCTTTGATGTGTCAGATTTGTGGATGGAAAAAAATATACAAACAGATAGGATAATTTTTTTTTGAATGAGTCACCTGCTTATTTTTCTCTTAGATTGTGACAAAAATCAACAGTATGAAATAACATATTGTAGAACCTGTATTTTCACAAGATCTACACTGAGACCAATGGCACAATAGATAAGCACATGAGAGATAATGCAGGATCAATAGCTATCAAACAGTAGCTTGTGGATTTACCAATTTTGAATGAACCCAACATAACACAAAATGGTTGCCATTAATCCAGTATTCGATGTAAAGGGGTAAGTGAGCCTATCCATCTACCTGTCTAAAGAAAATTTCTTTGAGTACCAAGAATATCAACCACATATGGCATGTGATATTTAATATTTGGACATATAATCAAGCCCTTTTGTATGGTCATAATTAGGTGCACTTACACTCTGATATCTCCAAACTAAATTATTTTCCTTTTCCTTTTGCTCAAAAATTTATTGTTGAAATGAAAAACACATAATTTGATGTTTGAGTTTCATCTAGAATAAATTCTACATTATCCTTGGATATAACAACAAACGACATAATTAAATCTTATGGTCATCATGAAGTTTAGAAGAAAATACCTTTATTCTACCAGCAAGAATGTTGTTTATCCCTCATTCCCTAAATTGTACACTCTATTCGTGTTGTAATTTTTATATCAAGATGTTTGCAATAGATTTTTATTTTCTACAGTTTATTTTGAGAGGAAAAACAAAAATAAAATTATCCTTGGACATTACTTGTAAATGTTTCCTAATATGTTTCCTTATTTTTTTCATATTGTGAATCAAAATGGCAAAGAAATGGAAAGCTTTAATAGGCCTTGATTTGCAACATCGTAAAGATAAAACATATTTTCTAGTAAATATTTGGTTTGTTCTGAAGTATCTAAGGCCAACATGAGTTTTGATCGAGTTGCAAAAATTCCTCTACACAGAGTGGATGACTTCATTAAAGGAGAGGAAATGAATCCTAAGGCTCCATGTACCTTTACCCAACGAAAGGCCAAAACTTTAGGCTTCACACTTAAAGGCTCCATCTACCTGAGTCATTAAAGGTAATTTTCCTATGCTTCACACTTAGCTTAATCTTATAGAGTCCTAGAGTTCAAGGGTGAAAGAAGTTGTATTGTGTTCTATTAAATGGTAGAATAATTATGGAAACTTAAATTAAGAAAATAAAATCCAAAAACCTTATTTTATCTGATCTTCTCCTTGAAATGCTTTAATATTGGATAGTTATATCATTTCTACCAAATCCTAGGTCACTTCCCCTCTCTCTTAGCCAAGTTTTAAATCTCCCTTCCTTGGGTCTTGATTTTCCTTTGTAGAGGCCACTACTTCACCTTAAACTCTCACTCTTTATTTTCCAAGAAGACATTACATTCCATGGAGATGAAGGGGATCTTCTCTTAATAGGATTGATGCTCCATCATTCCATGGAATGATGGGGATATTCCTTTGATGGATTGATATTTCCTAATAGTGATGCCTAGAGTTGATTTGAAAATAAAATATGGTTGGGAGCTCTATTAATTTTTATTATAGTCAATTTCTAGGTAATCAACCATTGAAAAAAGAAAATATGCATGAGAATATAAAGCCATGGATCAGAGTAATGTTAGTATTTTTTTTGTAATAAAACGCACATACAAACAACAACGAACATTTCCCCAAACAAAAATGATACAAAAATGATAAAAACTCTATAGGAAACCAAGAATCTTCTATATCAACATATTAATATTTTACTATGCAAATTCATTATTTTCTTTGGTGATTTTATGCCTCATGATATTTCCTTAGTCATACAAATATTATGGCATGTCCAAATCAATGAAATTTGATTTATGGGTTAATATGGATATTTTATTGTGTGTTCTGTGCAATTTCAAACCAAGATTATAAGTCATTTATTTTTTATGGTCATTTTGTTAGTGTGATAAATATGTAAAAAAATAGTTATCATTAAAGGTATTTTTTTAATTAGACCTTTTTGTGTAAGCTTAGTAGGTCCTCTCTTTTTTCTATTTATAGTAAAAAGCAGGATTGAAAATAGAAAATTAAGCCTCAACCTACCTGTAGGAAACCAGGTATGTTGGTCGTCTGAGTGCATTGTACGCCAACCAAAACATATACATCTTGAGTCTACTTTGTATTGTCCTCAAATAACTAATATCAGTGTTTGTACATGTTATCATATACATAACATAAACATAAAATCTATCCTCTATCATTAACAAAAAGTAAACTTGTTGAAAATGGCAGCAAGAAACAGTGAAGGAGGCCTCCTGAAACATCTTTCCTGATCCTAGTTGGAAAGTGATCACCTAAACTAGGTGGGGACCACACATGTGATTTTTGTCGAAAAGTCTATTTTTAGACTATGTCTATTTTTAGACATACGGAGCATAATTTGGGAATTCCAGTTGGAGATTCTTGAAGTATGCGACATATTGGTAAAAATAGATGAGACCCTTATTTTTAGGACCCAGGCTATTTTTAGACTGTATCTCCTAAAAATATGGAAGTCAAATATTATTTACCCTTAATAATATTTAGACTATAAACAACAGTTTACTCTCTTGGAGCACTTCAGTTTGACCCCCAGAGGTGGGGCATGCAGGTGACATAAGGAAATTCGAATTTCCTATGAGTTAAGTGAGCTATTGCATGTTAGACTTCAGTTAGACTCATGTGGCAGAGTTTTGGTGGAGTTGATTGAGGAGTTAATGGAGGTGGTGTTCTGGTTAACTAGTTGAACTAGTTGTATTTAGTTCAACTGGCTAATACACTAGAGATGAGTTGTGTGAATTAAATATTATTTAATTCACTAATTATTAACTCATTATTCAACTAAAGAACACATCAGTTTAACTCAGTGCATGGACAGTTCAATGGAGACCAGTGGAAGAGGTAGATGAAAGGGTGAGTATAGCTATCAGTTGGAGGATCAGTTTTGCATGGGATTTGCATAACACTTGGAGGAAATTACCAATGACAATTGCGCAGTTGAAGCCAGTGAGATTCGAACCTGGATCTCTATTTATACCAGCCTTGATTGCACAATAGAGGCAGAGAAGTAGTGGGTGTGTTTTGAACCTGTGACTTGTTCAAAACCAAGCTAGTTTTTGTGTAGCTTTGGGAGATAGTACTGAGTACTTGTGAGGAGTTTGTACTATGTAATTGCTGCATGTTCTCTCCATGTATAATATACTATAGCTGCGGGGTTTTCAGCTATAAGCTTTCCCCATACATACTGTGTTAATGTGTGTGATGATTTGATGTGCTATCGCTTCTATTATTTCCGCATGTGACAATTAATTGTAGAAGAAGGTTATGTGTTATGCATGCAATTCGAAATTGATGTATGATCGGGTTAATATTCATTGAATAAGTGATTTATTCAGCTAATTTCTACATGGTATCGGAGCAATATTAATTTTCGAGATCTATTACGGTGATTGCAAACTGATTTCCTCGGACAGAGCCTGCATACGGGCCAGATAGCCTCCGGATTCATCTTTCTTTGGAAAGTGAAAGGTCTGGTAAAAGCCCATGCAGTCAATCTCTGATTTGGAAATAATTTGTTCTCAAGTGTAGATCAGAAGCGATTGAGTTTTAGGATAAACTCAAGAAACATAAAGATGGAGAAAGCCGGAAATATACATGCATATTGTATATAATTTTCTACATGGAATGAGAGCGAGAATTTTTTGGGTGCGCGAGTTTGTAGGGAATATATGAAAATATTTTGTATAATATTTCAGAAACAAATAGCATATTTTGATTCCTTGCGGAAAAACACCCAAATTGAAAAAAAAAATCGGTCGAATCGGAGCTCGGATGAGGGAGATATCATCGATTTAAAATCAGCTCTTTTGTTAGAAAATTTTGCGATGGTGGGACAATTGCAATGTGCGCGAGCCAAGAATCTACATGCACTGAGGTACAAGATGCATGAAAAGCTTTGAGGAGCAAAGCAGAGGTTAGTGACTTGGTGGTTGAGAGGGAGCCTCTCAACATGCAGCGTGAGGACAAGTCAAGAAGGTTAGGATTCGGGCAAAGAATCTCTACAGACTTGGAGTAGATGGGATGTCTACGGAGCTTCCTGCTGATGGGAAGTGCATGAAAGGCATGCAACTGATGCTTGAGAGGGAGCAAGTTTTGCATGCAAGTATTGAAGTAGATGGGATGTCTACGGAGCTTCCTGCTGATGGGAAGTGCAAGGAAGACATGCAACTGAAGCTTGAGAGGGAGCAAGTGTTGCATGCAGGCGAGAAAGACATGCAATTGAAGCTTGAGAGGGAGCGGGTTTTGCATGCAGTAGATAGTGAACCTCGGGGTGTGGAGCAGCCACAAGAGGATCATGGAGTGGGAGAAACCACTCATGCGAGAGAAATTTCGTGCGGATGGGCGAGGAGGGGTGCATGCAGCTATACCACCGGGTGAGAGGGTGGGCGACAGCCATGAGTAATCCAGTGGAGATTTCGGGGGGGCGGGGATTCATGAGATGGTGTGGATCACCATGCTGAATTGAACCTGGCTACGAGGTGCCCATTTATTTGTGGCGATAACGATTAGTTGGGTGATGCGGGCGAGATCAAAGTGACGGTGTCGGATGCGGAGCGCGGTCGGAAGTTGACAAGCGAGTGCAAAAGAGTGCATGGGTGCGAGAGTTCAACATCGCAGTGGTTCCTGATGACATGTGCAGTTGGTACCAGCAGAAGTCGAAGACTTTGATGATAGATGCTAGATGCATCAAGACTGATTGAGTTGTTTGGAGCCTATTCAGTTTCAGAGGAGTTGCAAGGCAGATGCATGGAGTTGCATGGCGCTTGCAAAGGGTGCATGGCACATGCATGGAGTTGCATGGTGCATGCATGGAGTTGCATGGCGCTTGTGAAGGTTGCGGGGCGAATGCATGGAGTTGCATGTCGCATGCAAAGACAGTCCTTTCTTGTTGAGAGGGAGTGTTGAAGATTGCAACAAGAAACAGTGAAGGAGGCATCCTGAAACATATTTCTTGATCCTAGTTGGAAAGTGATCACCTAAACTAGGTGGGGGCCACACAGGTGATTTTTGTCGCAAAGTCTATTTTAGACTATGTCTATTTTTAGACATACGGAGCATAATTTGGGAATTCTACTTGGAGATTCTTGAAGTATGCGACATGTCGGTAAAAATAGATGAGACCCTTATTTTTTAGGACCCGGGCTATTTTGGGGGCAGTATAAACGACGGTTACTCTCTTGGAGCACTTCGGTTTGACCCCCGGAGGTGGGGCATGCAGCTGACATAAGGAAATTCAATTTCCTATGAGTTCGTGAAATCTCCCATGTTAGACTTCAGTTAGACTCATGTGGCGGAGGTTTTGGTGCCAAAGATTGAGGAGTTAATGGAGATGGTGTTCTGGTTAACTAGTTAAACTAGTTGTATTTAGTTTAACTGGCTAATACACTAGAGATGAGTTGTGTGAATTAAATATTATTTAATTCACTAATTATTAACTCATTATTCAACTAAAGAACACATCAGTTTAACTCAGTGCATGGACAGTTCAGTGGCGACAAGTGAAAGAGGTGAATGAAAGGGTGAGTATAGCTATCAGTTGGAGGATCAGTTTTGCATGGGATTTGCATAACACTTGGAGGAAATTACCAATGACAATTGCGCAGTTGAAGCCAGTGAGATTCGAACCTGGATCTCTATTTAGACCAGCCTTGATTGCGCAATAGAGGCAGAGAAGTAGTGGGTGTGTTTTGAACTTGTGACTTGTTCAAAACCAAGCTAGTTTTTGTGTAGCTTTGGGAGATAGTACTGAGTACTTGTGAGGAGTTTGTACTATGTATTTGCTGCATGTTCTCTCCATTTATAATATACTATATTTGCGGGGTTTTTAGCTATAAGCTTTCCCCCATACATACTGTGTTAATGTGTGTGATGAATTGATGTGGAATCGCTTCTATTCTTTCCGCATGTGACGATTAATTGTAGAAGAGATTATGTGTTATGCATGCAATTCGAAATTGATGTGTGATCAGGTTAATCTCCATTGAATAAGTGATTTATTTAGCAAATTTCTACAACTTAGACTCCGTCATTTCTAATCATCATTTGATCAACAGAGGCCGAGTCTGACACTAGAACCATGCATATCTACCTGGGCATGCATATCTACCTGGTGCATGGATTGTATTTCCTTGTCAATTCTGTCAAGGCGCAGATACTAGTGGCGCTGACGAAGGTTCATTTCCTGAATGCTTCTGTTGAACTCGGCCAGAGTTGTAGTTGCCCTGGGATCCCCCCCAGCTTCCTGTACCAACATAATTTCCTTAATAAGATGGCATTTTATCAACCAGTATGTTCTGATAGAATGATGAAACAGAGAAATTCTACCCCTAGTTTGACCCAGGTTTGGGATCATCTGACTAAATTCATCCTACGCAATGTCTTCCTCTTCCTTTCTCTTGGTTTTGGCATCAGTCTCCCATCCATGAATGAGATATTTGACGAAGCATGGTGTCTCCTCTGAATATGCCTGAAATAAGTTTTCCATTACTTCCCTGCTGGACCTCCTACCCAGCTTGGCTGGAGGATTCAATACTTTGGCCTTGCCTTTGTATTTGGTGTCCTTCTTTCCCATTTTCCCTTTCGCCATTAGTTCCATAGGATATCCTTACGACATAAATATGTGGCAGAGGGGAATGGCTACAAGACCTGTAGCAAATACATGATTACAACATCCCAGCAGGTTAAAGAACAAGCTATTAGACATGGTCAAGTTGCTATCCTCGGTAGTAGGATAATTATTCTTCATGTGGCTTTGAGACTTATTAATGCATGCATCATACCCACCCAAGACTAGTGCGAAATAGAAAAATAGACCCATTGACAGAAGCCTAATACCCTTATAACTATTTACCCCGACACCCTTCTGAGAATGACTGACAGAAAGTGACGTAGCAGAGAAAGACGAATAGCTTTTCGGGTGACTGTAAAACCTCAGCATCCCTCCCCTTCCAACATTTACATCATTAATGTTCATACAGGTGATTTCCCATTCCCGACTTAACATATTCATAGAGTAAAGAGAATGACAACCATGTAGTTTCAACATTGACTAGGGATAAACAATGGTAGTTTTATAGTGCCTGACTCTAACTAAGCTTACCATACAGGACATATAAAACAAAAAAATCTAACAAGGACTTACAATGACCTTTCAGAGTTCCTACGAGGCCTAAACTACACTTACAACCTTCATAATCCTCAGAAAACAAAATAATTCGAAATAGATCAATACAGTGATTGACAGTATGACAGATGGAGTAGATATAATCCAGAAAGATGTAAATTTTCCTTTGCATGTAGCGATACACAGAAACCTGTTTGATCATGGTGGTGAAAAGTGAATTGGGTACATACAAATTCAAAATTGCAAGCCTTTGGCGTCGTATAAGAGTCTTGCAGGGTTGCTCGCACCAAGAACCAGCGATCAGAACTAGGCAATAACCTCCACTTTGCGGAGAATGAATATCGAAAGAATAACCTAGAGCAGGTTAATAACCCGCGTTAATAAAGCTCGGTGGCTTTCAAACCTCACTCTGAAAACCCACCTGGCTCACCGAGCTATTCGCCATCCAAATTAAAAGATTTCATAATGATCCATTGGGGGGGTTGTCCTCTCCTCTTCTTTGTCGGGCGTGTTGCTCCTCCTACCTCAGGCAAGAGCCACGTACCTGTCCTCCTTCATCACGACATGGTTCTACCCCTACCAGATGGCACCCCAATCAGGGGAAGTTGATTGTGATCTTCATCAACATGCATGCCATCCCATTGAATAATGAGTCGAAGATCCTCCAACTCTGGTTCCATGTCTTGCCCCCACGGTTGATCTAAGAACCTATCCTCATTGTTGCAACCCCAATTCGCTAAATAGTCTGTTTCTTCATTGCCTGATCTCCTTACATGTCGAGGGATGATGTAGCTGATTGTTACCATTCTTTCCTTAATTTCTTGCATAAGTCTTGATGTATGCTAGATATTGCTGATATGCTCCCACCGAGCTCCCTGTTCTAACTTTCGAAGAATTCCTGTAACCATGGAAAAGTCCCCCTTAATTTCCAGTCTGTTATACTGCTCACGGTTTGAAATTTCCAAGCCTTTTCTTGCAACAGTAAGTCCTGCTTCGTTATTGCTAGCATACCCTAAGATCAATTGCGAAGATCCTAAGAACTCTTCCAGTGCAGTCTTGAAAGATACCACTAGCCCCTGCTTGACCTGGGTTTCCCTTTGAGGCCCCATCATAATTTAGTTTGATGAACCCTCTCTGCAGCAGTGTGAATTTGTCTCTAACTTCATAACCTATGGTTCTGGGTTTCTAGGAGGATCGTTCTAGCTTCTCCTCCTTGATATTTATCTGGTTGAGAATTCTTCCCTCTATTCCCTGAGCATTCCAGTCTTCATGACTCCATTTTTCCGCTAGGATGGTCTCTCTTATACCTTGAACAATGGTTTGTTAGATCTCTGGCAATTGCCTCTTCTCCTTGTGAAATATTCTTCGATTCCTCCCTTTACACAGTGTCCATAGTAGAAATCCCAGCGAGAGGGTCCAATCTCTATTTATAACTTGACTCTGGTAGCCTCCTTTCCTACAATTTTCCACATTTTTTCTAATACTATTAATATTTAAATCTGTTTGTAGAAATAGGCTATTAATATTGTAGCACATATGGTCTACCACTGGGCAAGTAGTAAGAATGTGTTTGAGGTTTTCTTCATGTTCTCCATACATTACACACCAAGAAGGTCCAGTCATGCTGCGCTTCTGAAGCTGATCCCATGTAAGGATTCTGCCATGACCTACAATCCACAAGAAGTGTTCTATTTTGGGTCAATGCTTGATGGACCAAATTTTTTTCCTTAATCTGTTCTCTGGCATTTTTACATTATTATTTTATTTGATATGCTTCCTTCTTTGTAAACATTCTTTTTGGATTATACCCCCATCAGAGTATATCGTTTCCTGTTAAAATGGGTATCTTTCTCGAATGTAGTTCTATGACATAATTCTCCCATTGTTGGGTATCCGGTGCCTCTTGCCATTGTTGTTTATGTTTCCATCTCCTCCAAAATTGATCATTTTGATATTCCTAATACTTATTCACTTCCTTAGTATGAGGTTGATTTGTGAACAAGAAGATTTCTGCTAAATCAAATCTGCTAAATTGTTTTTCCCACTGTTGCTAGGAACCTTCCCAAAAATGGGCAATATTACCCCCTCTAATCTCCCAGAAACTATGGGGAGTAATGAAATTCCTATTCTTCGATGCCAGGTTCCAAATGCGAGATCCCCTGGGGATGATATTCCACTGCATTCAATCCCTCGTGGCCTGAGGCATGTCATAATTTCATTCCCATATTTTTTCCCATAGAGTCGATCCTCCTTGCATTCAACGCCACCGCAATTTCCCCCCCATGACCTAATTAAGGATAAAAGGATCTCGTGATCCCAGTCCTTCTTTGTATTTCGGCAAAGTGAGCTTCTCCCAGGATAATAGAGCCCATTTACGTTTTTGTTGTGACCCTTGCCAGAGGAAATTTTTGAAAATGTTAACCATGTCTGAGCATATAGTCTTCGGAGCTACCATCTACGAGAGTTGGTAAATATGAATGGATTGGAGAACAGAAATGCGAAAGATAACACGACTAGGAGCAATTAAAGCTCTGAAGTTCCAATCCATCAACCTGTTTTGAATACGAGTGATAAGGGCTTTCCAACGAGATATTCGAAGGGAATTCTTCGACAAGGGAATGTCGAGGTACTTAGAGGGTAAGGTCCCAATAGGGTGCCCCAGAGTCCAAGCTAAGAACCTTTGAGATTAAGGAGCGATATTGAAGGAAAAAAAAATTGGATTTATCATTGTTAATCAGGGTTCCTAAAGAAGCCATAAAAACTTTCAAAATATCTAGGATAGCTTTAGATTCCTGGAGAGTAGCTTGACAAAACAACATGATATCATTAACAAATTGTTGATGAGATAAGGTAAGGTGAGGCCCCCATAACTTTAACCCTTTCAGGGTACCATCCCTAACTCTGTGGTTGATAAACCGACCCAACCCCTCAGTAGCACTAATGAATAGGAAAGGGGACAAAGGGTCACCCTGCCCCAGACCACGAGAAGCATTAAAAGGACGTGAAGGGCCACTGTTAACAAGAATTGAGAAATTCAGGGTTGAAATAAATGAGAGGATCCATTCCACCCATCTCTAGTCAAAACCAAAGGATAACAAAATGTGCTGGAGATAATTCCAACTTAGGCAATCATAGCCTTTAGCTAAGTCAATTTTAATAAGCATTCCTTTGGATTTGAGAGAGAGAAGGGAATGGATGGCTTCCTAGACCGTCACAATGCCATCAAGTATTTTCCTTCCTTTAACAAACCTAGTTTTCTTAGGGGAGATAAGGGAGGGAAAAATGGGTTTGAGCCTGTTAACCATAACTGTAGATAGAATTTTATAAATAACATTACACAAGGAAATTGGGTGAAAGCCCGAAGGAAAATCACAATTCTCATGCTTTGGAATCAAAGTGATAAAATTAGAATTCAGAGCTGGTAATACCTGTCTTGTTCTTCTTGAATCCTCTGCCAAATATAGGATTTCATTACCAATGAAGGACCAGGAGGCCTGGAAGAATTCTACAGTAAAGCCATCTGGTCCTGGCGCTTTATGTTTTGGTAGGCTTTGACAACTTCCTCCACCTCTTCAATAGTGATCTCCCTGAGAAGAGCAAGATTCTGATCCCTGTTGATCATTGAGGGTATAAATTTATTAACTCGATTAATGGCTTCCATTCGATCCTGATCAGGTTTCGTTAGTATATCTTTGAAATGGTTAATCAACTCATTTTATAAATCTTGATGATCGACCAATCTGTTCCCACCGCCACCACCCCCCCCCCGGAATCTTTGAGGGAGAAGATACGATTATGTAACCATTGTATTATTGATTTTTGTTTCCACAATATCTCTTCCTAGATTATTCATTCTTCCAGCTTGCTTATTAAGGATCCCTCCTATTTAACAAGATCAGCAGATCTCCCCATTAGAATCATCTGTTGTTGGATATGCTGCATATGCCCGTGGAGTTTTTCCTTCTCTTTATGAATATTTCTGAATTATGTTTTATTCCATTTTCTGATTTTTTGTTTGATATCTTTGAGTTTTAACTGAAACGTATGCCTTCGAGTCCTACCTTGAAGCCTACTCTCTTCCGGCCAACTTCTGACGTCATTGATGAACGTAGGGTCTCTGAGCCAAAAACTCTCAAATCTGAATCACCATTTCTTCTGTTGTTGTTTCATATCCACCTCCAATCGAATTGGCCAGTGGTCTAACCCCATACATGACATGATGGAGGCTTCATAGAATACATTTATTGATGAAGAGTTAATCTATTATCAAAACATCATTCTAGAGAAAAACTTTAAGCACGATGATGTTTCTTGATAGGAAGTACAAAGACCCAAAACTTAAAAAAATTGTTTAATGGGTAAAGGGGAATCCAAATTCCAACTATGCTTGTGAAGAATAATAAAGTGAGAAAGACGTTGGGATAACCATGCTTATCTGTGATATGGCCATGTTTCCTGTGGCTAGAATAAATTTTTCTTTTCCCACTATAGGTTGATAGGTTGATGTGCTTTAATTTTTCTTTTAAGAAATTGAACTTAGAACCTCCAACCCATTGACAAATTTACAATTAATAAACCATATATAAACTTTGGGTTACTATTTAGGTCGATGTGCTTTATTTTTGTTTTTAAATTAGAAATTGAACTTATAACCTCCAACTTAGGGAAGCTTTAGGTTCTAAGGAGTTGTTTTTAATCTGGTTGTCCACTGATACCATACAATTTGTTAGGATGATAGATTTTTTTACTTGAATCCAGTTAAAATAAATAAAAATAATATTGAATCTAGTTAAAATAAAAATAAAAATATAATGTTGTGTTTGAATCGTTTTTTTTTGGAAATAGATTTAGCATTATTAAAAAAATTTAGACGTCCAAAATAAATTTAGCAATTATAATCTAAATTTTCAAAAAAATTACCAAATTTTATAATAATCTTACCAAAATTTCCATTATTTTCCACAATTTTTTAAACTACACTGTTTTATTATCTCCTTCCTTTTTATTTTGGCTGCCATTTTTCGTGCGCCGTTTTTCCATAGTCATCGGCATGTTCATTAGCCGACGTTAGTTTTTCTGAGTTGTTATTTTTTTGGGCAGTTAGCTAGCAATCTCTGGTTCTCTGTGCAGCATATAGGATTCATCAGTATGTAACTACTTTTGTTAAAACCTCCAACCCTGCACCTATCTATTTACAATTTAATAAACCATATATAAACTTCATAAAGAGGAGTTACGGTTATTTGCATGAGTAAGGTGGGAGAAGGGGGCTTCAATGGAAGAATGACTCTTAAATTATTGTTCTATTGCGGTATAATTCATTAATTTTTTTCTTAATAAAAAATATCTTTAAAATTATATTTTTGAATTATATAATTTAAAAATTATATTTAAAGTTTTTAAATGATATTTATCTATTTAAAAAAATTATAATTTTATTTAAAATTATATTACCAAACTCCACTAAGACCAAAAATAAAACCAATACAACATTGAAAACATAACCAAAATATAAGAAAGTTAGCCAACGCAACTAAAACTGGATGATTACACAATTTAGTAATTTTATCCCTGAGTTAGTACATCTAGACAATTTACTGCTTTATCTCTCATCCTTTTACATTTTTCTCTTTTTCTCTCCCAGGCTAAATTTAGATCCTTGAATGAATTTTAAAATGGTTTAATTATTCAGAAAGAACTCTTCAACTTCTCATATGAAAAATTAACGTGAAACCTATGGAAATTAAATCCCAACCAATCTACACTTTATAAATAATCTAGTATTTAAATGTAGTATCATTGCATAATCCTCGTTCGCAACCCATCAAGTTGTGTTAGAAGTGTTTAAATATGGTGTTTTTTAATGAGATTTTTTTAGTTTTTCATAAATGTTTTGATTAGAATTCGACATAGTGTGAAATCTTGATTTGTATTAATTTGTTTTTTATTAAATATATAAATTCAATATCCAAAAACAGGATTATATCGAGTTTGTCCATAATTTCAATAAATTCTTACAAAATTTTATACAAATTAAATTGGAAAATAAATCTTAAAACTTTTCAAAAAAATCACCTGACCCATCGAATTTCGTAACAACAAATGATGCATTAGGGCGTTAGCAGTAGTGTATTGCCATCCTATAATCAGCGGGGATAAAGTAATCGTAAGAGGTACTGCCTGATTTTCATCTCGGCTCCAGAATACCCAATGAAGGATCAGCAGCTGCAGAATGGATTTCGGATTCAGGCGTCGTCGAAGAAGTTGCTGCACTGTTTGATGTTTTCTCAGCGTCAATAACTGTACCACCTTTAACTTTGTCACTTGTTCCCACGCCATCCACATCTACGAAAGCAGGCTTTCTTGGCGATGGAATATTTTCTTCTTCACTTGTCAGCATCGACACTACCTCCGACATTGAAGGCCGCAAAAATGAAGCTTCTTGTGTGCAGAGCAGACCAATTTTAATCACTCTATTCCCTTCCTTCCACGAATAACTTCCCTCCAACGTGGAATCTATAATTTCTAAAGCTTGTTTTGCTTTATACAGTCTCCATGTCTGGTTGCTCCACACAGCAAAATAGCACAAAACATTTATTAGCAAGGCATAGCAATTTTATATATATATATATATATTATGTAATTTTAAAGTCAAGGCCAAGCCAGACATCAAATTGAAAATATTTATTATCATAGTTATCAAATTCGAATCCGACAGTCTGTATAGAAAAAAATTAAATGCTTTAACATTTAGAATAACATTTTGTAAGAAATATTTTGTCCATATAACCAATTATATCATAGATTTATATCATATAATATTTAATATAAACAAAATTTCTATACAAATTCCACATCAATATTTTTAGAATAAAATCATATATTAAATATGTGTAAACCTTCTTTTAAAATATAAATTACTTAGTAATAATTAATTAAACCAAACCAAATTCCAATTTATGATAATTACTAACATCTTTTATGGTAAAAAATATAAATACTAAATCTAATAATTTTGTATTTAATAAAAAAATCCACTTTTAAAAAAATTCATAAAATTTTCCTATTATAATAATACCTTATTTTTATTTAAATTTAATGTTTGATATTTCTGAAATCTATTTACAAATTATCAATATATAAATTTAAAATAACACATCTAGTTTAAACCAAAACAAATTATTAATATAAAAATTTAAAATAACACATACATTTTGAGCAATAAATCATGAAAAGATTGAAGAGTAACGTTGCAAAATTCCATATCGAATTTTTGAATTTTTTCAACTAGTATGACAAAGTTTAGTAACTATGTCTATTAGCAAGACATGTTAATTATATATTATTATTATTATGCAATTTTAAGGTCACTCACATCCTCATTATATATATATATTATGCAATTTTAAGATCAGTGCCAAGTAAGACACGAAATTGGTATATGAGATTTTTTGTTTGTGGGACAAGGGACTCTTTGGTAACTATGTTTATTAGCAAGGCATCCTAATTATATATATTATTATTATGCAATTTTAACGTCACTGCCTAGTGAGATACGAATTGGTGTATGAGACCTTTTGTTTGTGGGACAAGAGACCCACTTCTCTATAGAGAGATTTGATTACTAAGTCTAAAAAAACATACAGACTCTAATCCCTCTGGTCTTAAATCTATAAACTCTTAGGAAAAAACACATACTTTTAACCATTGAACCCATTCCAACTCTAAATATATATAAATTTTAAAAAATTTCCATTTATTTTTTCTATGTGAACCATACCGCTTCGATGAGACACACTGCGCCTTGAGCCAAACTCTGATTCTTTCTTCCGCTCACAATCTCAAGTACAAGAACTCCAAAGCTGAACACATCTACTTTCTCTGTCAGCTGTCCGCGTGAGGCGTATTCAGGCGCCATGTAGCCTCTGCATAATGTCATTTACAATGAGCTCTCCATATCTTAACCATTTCAAAATGATATAATTTTTTCATATAGTTTAACTCATATGTTAAAATTTATTAAATCAACTAAGGGCATCAAAAGATTGAGCATGAGAGATAATTCTTACAAAGTTCCTGCAACTCTGGTGCTAACGTAGCTCTCATCTTCCGCAAAAAGTTGGGCCAAGCCAAAGTCTGTTATTTTGGGTCTGTGCTTATTATCAAGTAAAATATTGCTGGCTTTTATATCTCTGTGAATGATCGGAATTTGAGACTCCTCGTGAAGATAGGCCAGACCACGCGCAGTTCCAACTATGATTTCATACCTCTCTCTCCATTTAAGTGAATGACCTTTTGTTCTATCTGTAATTAATACATATAGACGAGTAAAAAAAGTTAGCAAGCTACATACACAAAGCTGTAGAACAAATCCAAGATCCATGCAATCACTAAGCCGTTAAAGAGTGAGAAGCAACCGAATATATTCTTGTCCAGACTACTGTTCTGGAGGTATTCGTAAACTAGTAGCCTTTCAGAGCTTTCAGCGCAGTAACCAAGCAAGTTCACTAGATTTTTGTGTTGAACATGACTAACTAGATTTGCTTCATTCAAGAATTCAGCGTCTCCTTGTCTTGATCCTCTTTTCAGCCGTTTAACTGCAACCTCTCTGCCATCGGGTAGAACCCCCTGTACATCAATCAGCTTTAAACTCCATTATCACTTGGAAATATTGCTGGCTATAAATCTATATTTCAAAACCAATTAGGTTTTTAATTATTGGAAATATATTTAGTGTTATTTTTTGAAGTTTTTTTGGTGGATTTTTTCAATCAAATTTCTTTAGAATTCATTGAAATCATAAGTGTGATATGTAATCTCTATACAATAGAATATGTAATCTCTATACAATAGAATCGAATAGAATCGAAGAGCTCTAGAAATTTTTAAAGATGCTGAATCCATATATCATCAAAAAAACCATTTTGAATAACACAAATCAAGATTTCACCTCAAAATTAATTTTCTGCCAAATTTCAACATCCAAAATTCTAAAAAATTATGCTAAAACAACTCCTTAATTATTTATATTCTACATTACAACGTGAGCTGTTGCTGGATATATCCCTAATTCAATTGAAAGTAATGATTTAACACTTACTTTATAGACGGACCCAAAACCTCCCTCGCCAAGCTTGTTCTTCGCGCTAAAATTGGAAGTAGCTTCCCTCAGAATATGGTACTTGAAAATGAGTTCTGGATTCACTGTAGGAAGCGATAAGCTAATTTCCCCTCGTTCACCTGCAAACACAAATGGCATTTATTTATCAAGAAATAAATCTATAAGTGAACAGTTCATAAGCTAACCTAGTAAGAAGGCACAGCTTAGTTTAATTAGGTTATAATTTTGCTCATAAAACAATTTTAATTTTGTTGATTTTAAGAAAATCTAGATAAATTTTTTGAAAATTAAATTCTGGATAGTACTCAATCTATATCCTGAATTAAAAAATAATTTAAACACTCCCAAAATAAGATTTTTTTTGAAATTTCACAGAAAAATTTTCGATCTTGAAGAAACTTTGGCCTCTTTAGACAACGCCGGCACTAAGGCACACAGTGAATGACTTCGCAATAACGGGACCTGTGGTTGTAGTTGACTGTTTCGAACGTTTCCGTCGAATACACTTGCATACACATATGGATGCAATTAATCCAGTCATAGTGCCTACCACGCCTAGAGCTACCGGAAGCGCCTTAGAGGCTTTCCCTCCTGCAAACTTTCACAAATAGGGTTGGTAAAATAGCTATGTTTAGTTCACAGAATAAAATCTTTACAGAAGCAGTATATCTCTCCTCACCAGCGTAAACTATGGTGACAGAAGTACGTTTTAGTGCACCGAAAATATTGAAAAAGCAAATTTCGTAATTCAAATCGCAGTTCCTACATCGGTAGCGTGCTCCATTAGCTCCAGTTGCGCATGCCGTGGCCGAATTATTCAACAGACCGGCAACGGATATCTTTGACCGACCGACAACTAAGCACAACCGGCAATTTATTAGGGACAGATCTCTCCAACAATGGGGTAAGATATAGATTTCCCTTGAATCCGAAAAATCAGTGTCGAATTTCACTGTAGCAAAAAGTTGGGGATTCTGCTCCTCCAAAAGCTCTGGCCCATCTGGATGCTCTTACTCGTGAACACCAAGACCCACAACGTCGGACTGTGAGCATCGGAATTGACCCAGAACTCGATCAATTTCTGGTAAATTTTTCCGATGATTTTTCATTTCCTTTTCTCAGTACTGACGCTCAAACAATTGATCAGACACAGGAGTTTCCAAACACGTTGCTGGTGATTATTGGCCTTGTTAGTCCAAATTTGTAACAGGGCATATAACTACCACTGCCTGATCCTTTGAAAAACGTCTCTTTGATCTGCTTCTAAGCTACTGGAAACTGAAAAACAAGATTAGGTCAAATAGATTTGCTTCTATACTGGAAAGTTGAAACAAGAGCACTATTCTTTCTTTACCAGGAGGTGCACTCAGACTGCATGTAGGCTCTTTTGAATTAAAGATTAAGCATGAAACTTCTTAGTGATTGAATAGTATTTCTTAATTTGCTTATTTGCTCATAATCTCTCTCACTAGTTGTTAGGTTTTTCTTTGAGTCACTACTACACCAAGGGCATTTTAAGACATTTGTTTAAGACAAAAGAAATCTTTTGTCTTAAAAAGTCATTTTTTATTTTAGCTATTTTATATTAAAATTTAATATCAATTGAATTGTCTTAAATATAAAATTTAAGACAAAAATAGTGTGAGACAAAAATAATTTGAGACAAAATTTTCTATTTAAGACAAAAAAAATTTGAGACAAAAATATTTAAGACAAAAACAATTTGAGACAAAAAATTTAAGACAAAAAAATTTAAGACAAAAGTATTTTAAGACAAAATTTTATATTTAAGACAAAATGAATTTGAGACAAAAATATTTTAAGACAAAACTTTATATTTAAGACAAAAGCAGTTTGAGACAAATATATTTTAAGACAAAAGCAATTTGAGACAAAAATATTTTAAGACAAAATTTTAGATTTAAGACAAAAGCACTTTGAGACAAAAATATTTAAGACAGAACTTTATATTTAAGACAATGGCGACTTAAGACAATGACAATTAAGACGAAACCCATTTAAGATAGTTAGCAATTAAGACAAAATCATTAGCATTAGGAAGTTTGCATTGAAATATCCATGAGTGGATAGTGGATAAAATTATATTTTTTATTTTTGAAAATAGATATTCAAACCACATGAAATTTAATCATGTCATATTTATTTCTTTTATATTATATTTTTCTTTTTTCATTAAACCACATTCTAAAAATTTAATAAATATATAGATAAAAAAATATTATTTTTTGGTTGGCAACTCAAGGGGATTTGAACTTTGAATCTCGTGTTTTAACCATAGGTGCTCCAACACTAATATTCTTGGGCATATTATGTTTTTTCCTGCTAACCGCTCCAAATACAACCTCTAAGAACTAGTAGGGTCCAAGGAAAAGAGCTACAAGTTCCCCAAATCCAATCTACATTTCATGGACAATCACATTTCCCCCAAATGTCCTCCACATATTTGCCTTGGTGTATTGGAGTTTGAAAAATACATAGGATGCCATAAGTAATCCTAATCATAAGACTCAACTTTCCTAATGACTAGGAGGCCTTAAAAATAAAAAATAAAAAACATCTTAACTTATGCCTAAAATTACTAAAATTTCCTATCCCAAATATGAAATTAGAAATTCTACAAAATTATAGGGCAACAAGGAAACCAAATTCCTCTTCTAAAAATCTCTAAGACCTTATGGAGGACAAATACAAATTTTGAAATAAATTGTTGAAATTATGCTCTTGCATCAATAGCTACCAATGTATCCTTGTAGGCCACCCCCTTTAACAATAGTAATACCAATGTCCTTTACCAGCTAGAAGGAACTCGATCCTTACATAATTCTCTCTTAGATCCCCTTAACCCATTGCAATGATTGTCTTTGATGCCTACCTAGTTGCAAGCACATTAAGAAGCAATGTAGCATATTGCTGGTTGAGGATTTCGATAAGTATGTGATTTTGTTGACATCTTGTGACTGTCCCGTATGTGAATATATAAAATCTTGGATGCATGTCACCCTGACACTATAACATGACTTAGTATTGCCTATCATACCGTGTCACTCCCTCCTCGAGACACCTAGAACTCGCTAACACTCCCTGTCACACACTCTTATTCATTCATTTATGAATTTTGACCTAGTGCACCTCTGTTATGTTTTCCTGGCACTCCCTAACACTCCTTAGCACACATTGGCACACCTAGGCACTTGGAACAACTTTGTATGCTTCCCTAGCACTCTAACATGCCTTGGAACTTCCTAGAATACCGTGTCACTCCCTTCTTAACACACCTGGAACTGGCTTATACTTCATTTCCATGCATTTTAAACTAGTTCCCCCTTGTGTTTCCCTGACACTTGGCCCTCACACTCCCTAGCATGTGTTCATGCCACACCCTGGCACCTGCCACATCTTGGCATGCCTATCATGCCTTGGAACTGCCTAACATGTCTTAGTACTTCTAGGAATTCCCTGACACACCTTGGTATTCCTTAGCTTTCATGTCATCATAGATAACCTTGCTTTTTTTGTGACTTGGGAACCCAACCAAGTCATTGGAAAATCGATGTTGTGCCCAGCCCAAAGTTTCCCTTTGTCTAAAACTACTTTGTCCAACCCTTTATGTAACCATAGGCTTACCTCCTACAAGTCTTATTCTGACCTTCCCCTAACACACTTTATCCTTGAGACACTTGGAATTCGTTGACACTACTTGGCACACACTCTTATTCGTTCATTTCCATGCATTTTGACCTAGTTCTCCCTTGCAATGTCCTAGCACTCCCTAACACTCCTCAACATCCATTGACACTTTCTGGCATGTGTTAGCATGCCTTTTCATTCCTTGGCACGCATTGACACTCCTTAGTTATCATGCCCTCACAATTACCCTTAATTTTTTGGAACTTGGGAACCCAACCAAGTCTTGCCTTGACTATAACAACTTGACCAAGTTACGGTTACTACAACTAGATTGTGCCTTGTTCACCTAAGAAATGACTATAACCCCTCACCCATTTAACCCCCTAAACCCTAAACCCCTAACCCATTTAACCCCCTAAACCCTTAACCCCTAACCCCTTAAACCCTAATTCCCGACCCCTAACCCATTTAACCCCCTAAACCCCTAAAACCATAACCCATTTAACCCCCAAACCCTAACCCCTAACCCCTAAAATACTTAACTGCTAAATCCCCTAACCCCCTAAACCTCTAAACCCCTAACCCATTTAACCCCCTAAACCTCTAACCCCTTAACCCTAACCCATAACCCCTAAAATCCTTAACTCCTAAATCCCCTAACCCCCTAAACCTCTAAACCCCTAAACCCATTTAACCCCGTAAACCCTAAACGTCTAACCCTTAACCCCTAACCCCTTAAGCCCTAATTCCCAACCCCTAACCCATTTAACCCCCTAAACCCCTAAAACCCTAACCCATTTAACCCCTAAACCCTAAACCTCTAAACCCTTAAACCCATAAACCACTAACACCTAAACCCCTAACCCCTTAACCCCTAAACCCCTAAATCGTTAACGCTTAACCATTAACCCATTAACCCCTCACCCCTAACCCCTAAAATCCTTAACTGCTAAATCCACTAAGCCCTAAGCCCCTAATCCCTAATCCCTTAACCACTAGCTCATTATTCACCTAACCCCTAACTGCACCTAAATCCCCTAACCCCTAAATCCCCAATCCCTAATCCCTTAACCACTAACTCATTATTCCTCTAACCCCTAAATGCGCCTAAATCCCCTAACCCCTAACCCCCCAATCCATAACCCCTTAACCACTAACTCATTATTCCCCTAACCCTAATCCCTAATCCCTTAAATACTAATTCATTATGCCCCTAACCCTTAAGCCCCCAATCTCTAATCCCTTAACCACTAACGAGAATATACCACAGTGGGCATGCACAAGAAGAAGAACCAAAGAAATCAAATTCAATAAAGGAAGCACAACCACCACTCCAAACTCGCTTCTCTAAAACACATACAACCGCAATAAATCCCACTAAAGCTTACAAATTTATCAAGCCCTAATTAACTTAATAACAAATTCAACAAGCCAACATGCTACAATTTGTTGAGTCACCCCCAAATCAATTAGTAATTATTGCATGAATGTACATTTGTTTGTAATTTTATTTAAAAGGTTGAAATTCTCTCAAGAGTGTATAGAATATATCCAAGAGTTAAAAAAATGGAAATTTTGCTTACCGCCACAAGGTATCATCACACCCGGATAGGTGAAAACATACAAGTCTAAATCTTCTACCTCTAAGTCTCAATGGCACTTCAACATGTCAATAACATACTTGCAACAATGCTTAATGAGTTTTTTCTATTGGCTAAAGAGATGTACATCCATCCATCCAAAAATAAACATATCAATCAATCCAACACCATAAATTGTGCTAAATAGTTCATCATGTTATTTCAAATATTACAATATTGTCTTATATTAGCTCACATATTCCTTGAATATTTGAAAGCCAAACTACCTTAGCA
The DNA here is from genome assembly GCA_034641835.2 of Pinus albicaulis. Lineage (NCBI taxonomy): Eukaryota > Viridiplantae > Streptophyta > Pinopsida > Pinales > Pinaceae > Pinus > Pinus albicaulis. Next base: position 1,273,054,160 of record CM076574.1, on the reverse strand, counting down.
CAGTATACCAGAAATATTTGTACTCTAAAAGACAAAAAAAGACAACAAACTAAAATAGGAACTTTAACTCTAATCCAGACACTTCATTCTTAGCAACATGATATCTAATGAAGATGATACGTGGAAAAAAAGGCTTCATATATTGTCTATCACATGTCAAACCGAGTGAAAAAACACATGCATAGAACACATCAGAAATAGGGTTCATAGATCGACTTGTATTATATGGTTTCAAACCCTTCTTGTCTCCTTCAAGGGGGTTTCTAGAGGTCTTAAAAAAGACTTCCTTTTGCTAACCAAATGGATTTTTTCTTTCACACATGTATGGAAACGTACTTTCCAAATCATATTGTAATAGATTCATAAGGTGATATTATTGGTATTAACTACACCTTAGTTGGAGACATCATTTTTATTGTAGGGGTTGGTACCTTTCAATTGGATGTGGTTGGTGATGTGAAGACTACTCAACCTCTAGTAAAGATTCATACTAACACTAACAAGCTTATGGATGCTTGTTTACAAAGGGAGATGCCTCTAAACTTAACTCATTGGATTCTTTGTTTGTTCATGCTAATTATTGTTCTCAACTTTCCTTCTCCAAGGGGTTGAGACTATTTGCTTCATTTATTTTACATGGCCCGGTGAAAGAAGAAGAATGGAGATTGTCTCCACATCTTTTCCATTTCGCTAAGTTACAAATAAAAAGAGTCAAATTCTATAGCCAATAGACTAATAGCCTCTTGATACACCTTTAGTGAGCTATGCATAGCTCTCACCTATCACTGTAGCTCAATGAAATGACATCTAATAGCTCCAAGACACCATTATAAATGGACTAGTTGTGAAGTTGTTGTTAAATTATCGCCTCCAAATGTTCAATTATCATGAATTTTGGGGGAGGGGGATCTTTTGGTGTATTGAATGGGGCAAGGGGACATAAGGGTAGCATGGATGGGTAGAAGTGAGAGGTTCGAGCATGGTTTACTGAGATCTATAATCCTAACATTAGAGAATGAGAAGGAGCCTTAGGGCCTTATGACATAGGGGGTAGGGGACCTATAGGTAAGGCAATGAGATAAATTTATAGGGGAAACCCCAATAGTTTTGACAAGGGGATTAGGGGCCACATTATCACAACCCATACACACTTAACCCATAACCACTAAAATACCTATCCCTTTAACCCCAAAGCCACAATCCCTTAACCCCTACACCCATAACTCATAACAAATTAACCCCTTGATCCCTTAAACCCAAAGCCACTAACCCCTTAACCCCTAACCCCTAACTTAGAATCCTTGAACCCCATAAACCCTAATCCCATATCCTCTTAAACCTTGACCCTTAACCCATAACCCCTAACCCCTAAAATCATTAACCCCTAACCCCTTAACTCACTGACACCTAAATACCATAACCCTTAGGCACTTAACCCCTAAATCCCCTGACATGTAAGCCCTTGATGGTTAATCTTTAATCCCTGAATCCCTTAACCACTAAGTCATTAACCTCTAACCCTTAAACCCCCTATACCTCAACCCCCTAACCTCTAAATCCCATAAGCCCTAACCCTTTACCCTTTACCCTTAACCCCTTGCTCCTAAACCCTTAAACCCCTTAACTCCTAGAACCCCTTATCCTTTCTCCCAAACCACAGGTGCTCCAACACTAATATTCTTGGGAATATTATGCTTTTTCCTACTAACCGCTCCAAATACAACCTCTAAGAACTAGTAGGGTCCAAGGAAAAGAGCTACAAGTTCCCCAAATCTGATCTACATTTTATGGACAATCACACTTCCCCCAAATGTCCTCCACATATTTTCCTTGGTGTATTGGAGTTTGAAAAATACATAGGATGCCACAAGTAATCCTAATCATAAGACTCAACTTTCCTAATGACTAGGAGGCCTTAAAAATCAAACAACATCTTAACTTATGCCTAAAATTACTAAAATTTCCTATCCCAAATATGAAATTAGAAATTCTACAAAATTATAGGGCAACAAGGAAACCAACTTCCTCCTATAAATCTCTAATACCTTCTAGAGGACAAATACAAATTTTGAAATAAATTGTTGAAATTATGCTCTTGCATCAATAGCTACCAATGTATCCTTGTAGGCCACCCCCTTTAACAATAGTAATACCAATTTCCTTTACCTAGAAGAAGCTCCTTACATAATTCTCTCTTAGATCCCCTTAACCCATTATGATTGTCTTTGATTCCTACCTAGTTGCAAGCACATTTTGAAGCAATTTAGCATATTCCTGGTTGAGGATTTCGATAAGTATGTGATTTTGTTTACATCTTGTGACTGTCCCATATGTGAATATATAAAATCATTTTTTTTGTACCAGTTTAAGGACTTATACCATCAGGTGTGTGCGCTAACATGGATGGAACTCTAACTACATGTTGTATATATTGTAATGTAAATGAATAATCTCTTTTGGAAAAGGTTCCACTCATGATGCCATTTCGCAAATGCTTGCACTCACCAATTGTGGTCAGATTGGTGAGGTAGATTTTAAGGTCTCTTCCAATTTATAAACACATACAAAAAATCATTAACAGACCTCTTGCTTTAATGCAATGGATACAACGTAAATAATTCTCCATGGAAAAAAATTATCGGGGTCCCTATCATACCATGTTACTCCCTCCTCGAGATACCTAAAACTCGCTAACACTCCCTGTCACACACTCTTATTCATTCATTTATGCATTTTGACCTGGTGCTCTGTTATGTTTTCCTGGCACTCCCTAACACTCCTTAGCACACATTGGCACACCTTGGAACTTGGAACATCTTTGTATGCTTCCCTAGCACTCTAGCATGCCTTGGCACTTCCTATAATACTGTGTCACTCCCTTCTTAGCACACCTGGAACTGGCTAATACTTCATTTCCATGCATTTGAAACTAGTGCTCCCTTGTGTTTCCCTGACACTTGGCCCTCACACTCCCTAGGATGTGTTCATGCCACACCCTGGCACCTGGCACATCTTGGAATGCCTATCATGCCTTGGAACTGCCTAGCATGTGTTAGTATTTCTAGGCATTCCCTGCCACACCTTGGTATTCCTTAGCTTTCATGCCGTCATAGATAGCCTTACTTTTTTTGCGACTTGGGAACCCAACCAAGTCATTGGAAAATCAATGTTGTGCCCAACACTTTCTGGCATGTGTTAGCATGCCTTTTCAATCCTTAGCATGCACCGACACTCCTTAGTTATCATGCCCTCACAATTACCCTAATTCCCGACCCTTAACCAATTTAACCCCCTAAACCCCTAAAACCCTAACCCATTTAACCCCCAAAACCATAACCCCTAAAATCCTTAACTGATAAATCCCCTAACCCCCTAAACCTCTAAACGCCTAACCCATTTAACCCCCTAAACCTCTAACTCCACTCACATCGCCACTCAGGATATATGGTGTGTCCATCCCTTCACGTCGCCGAACTTTTGCATGTTCCTGAACCTGGACAATCAATGAACTCACGCAGCCATATCAAGTGACATATTTTGGATGATTTACCAGTCAACTGATTTTAAGATGTATAAAAATATAGGTGAAAAACAATATGAAACATTTTATAAAACTTCAAATAAAAATATGGATTGATTAGAACTTTTGGGATGAGTCTAAGGAATGTTGCATAATAAAGACTCTAAGAGCGCATTGGTTGCCCGAATATATGGCAGTTGTTCCTCTATTTTTTAAGCATCCTGCAAAGAAAAAGGTTATGAGGAATTATGAGGTGATGTGGATAAATGTGATATATTTATATAACTTAAAGGTATTAATTTATAATAAGTATTAAATCACTCAAATTTTTTATTTATTTTATTTTATTATATGTTTTATAGTGATATAAAAAATAAATGAATTATATTTTTAATTAAAATTATTAGTATTAGTAAAGGCTCCTTCTAGGTCTCGATATTGCTCTACTTCTTCAGTGATTGAGAGGTTCCATTGAGCTCGCGGGCTCTGGATGAGAGATTTGTGTAGTGGTTTGACTTATCCGAGGTCGATTCCTTGAAATTCTCTCTTGCAACCGAGCTCTTCCATCAAGGTCCAGACATGCCAGGGAAGAATCATTTGCTTTTGCGCAAGCTTTGAAACATTATGGAGGCAATTAACTAAGGATGTGATTATGTGAGCAAGGTGCAGATCAATAACTTGTTGTTCGAAATGGTTATTGGTCTACATCGATTTCCTTGGCTTTCACGAGAGAATTTGTTATCTTTATTTCTCTCTGGTGCTCTTCATTCGGCCTTTGTTAGTCATTGGTATTATCTCGTGGCGATTGGTAGTCAACCACTCGTTATTTTGGCAAGAAATTGGGAATTTGAAATTGAACTAGTTAATGATAGAGTATGCAATTGGAAAGACCCAATGATGGACAATACCAGTTGTGAAGGTGGAGCAGTGAGATCCTCAAAGTTCCCCCTCTACCAGCCACACAGGTGGCTATTTCTCTTTCATGCGGCCCTAGTGTACCATGCTAGGGAATTGAGTTGTAGAATGTGCAACTCAGCTACAAGATTCATGGAGTAGAATCTGCACAGGCTCAATGTAAAGATGTAAAAGGCACAAAGACTGGTGTGGTGAAACCACAGAGCTACTTCTAACAAGGCAGTTTAATATATACAAATTAAGAAGGGAGCACATGTTATGTTGTATTTGATGTACACCATTTTTTCCTTGATCTTCCATATTGTAATTATGTAATGGATTTGACCAACTTTCCTTGAAAGGTGTTCAAGATCATCTCCTCCATATTTTAATTCTGTAATGGATTTGACCAAATTCAACAAGAGGATCTGTAGTATCATCACATCCATTCCAGTAATATCAGGAGCCAAGGTCTCTAGGAAAGTGCACGAGAAGGTGCTAACCATAAATAACTTGACATATTTTCCTTTGAACCAATCAATCAATAATCAATCCCTTTGTCAAATAAACTTTGATTACATGGTGCTTGTCTTCTCCACAAATAAACTTTGATTACATGGTGCTTTGTCAAATAAACTTTGATTAACTATAAAGGGAATAAGTTGTTTGCATAATACACCATTAACTATAATATCCCCTTCATTTTGTTTTGAATAAACTTTCTCCCACCAAATCATCCCTTGGTTATGTTCTCACAAGACATGGTAGGAATCTATATCAATGAAGGAACCTCCCAATTGTCTTATTGATCTAAAATAAGGCTAGATCTAACTTGCATGTGGGAGTTAATTACATATTTTAACAGTTAAGAGTAAGTTTTGTTTGCTAAGAGGTATAGGTTCAAAATGAGAGGAGGCCTTTATAGATTTAACAGAGTATGTATACCTTCTTAAATTTAGCAGTCAAATAACTACGCTAAAATGGGTCACTTATCCCACAAACAAAAAATTTTTTACACCAATTTAGTGCCTAGCTTAACCATAACTTTAAAATTAAATAATAATAATAATTAAATAAAATTCTTGATTTTTATTTAATATATTCAATATTTTAGCAACCATTACAATATAATTTATGGGACAATAATTTCCGCATAGTTTTTATGAAATGTCATTGTGAATAAGTTATTATATCCAGGAAATTTATAAATTTCGGAATCCATGCTATTAAGAAGTATGGGGTTTATGTAATCGTTCTTTGTCATTGAAATTGACGCCATTTTTTTTTTAATATTTTGACTTTTTAACTTTTTATGGACCGTCAAACATGACTATTGCATTTATTCAGAGTTAATTTAATATTGAAAAAGGTAAGTTAAATAAATTGCTTATAATTATAGTTATCAGGTCTTAAAATTTGGGAATGTATATCTCACTATTTAAAAATTTGATTCGAAACAAAATCATGGTATGTTTGGAATCCAAAACTTAAACCATTACCTTTGTCAACATGAAGTATTCGTGAGGGCGTGTCGATCATTTGTTGATTTCGTCTTTACCTGAGTAATTTCCTGCTAAACCAATTGGAGAGTAGGCTCCTTGAATCTGGTAGTTGAGCTCTCAACTATAACCTAAGCTCTTGAGTGCGCTTATATTGATAGTAAGCTATGCCCCTGCGCACCTTGGCTCTCCAAATACTACTTGTTTAATCAGATATTCTCCGTGCTTAGTACAGTACACTGAAAGCTTCTGAAAGATTTCCCTCACAAATGAAGCCGTCCACATCGCACAATCCTTCAACTTAGTGATTTTTTGTTGTTCAATGTTTAGCCTCTATAACTTAGACATAAATATCTCCTTTAATTCGTTTAAGGACTTAGCTACATCCTAGGGATAAATCTATATGAACTTCACGCACCATTAGAGAAGCTTCCCCCACTTTGTGGTTAGGAAATTTATCAACTTAGAAACTAGCACTACAATTATTTTCACCCTCCAAATGAATCCACATAAGAATCGATGTGGTTTTTCATCACCATCACTCTTCATAAAGTTCTTGGAACTACTGTAAGCATATCGTTGGTTGGGTTGTTCACTAAGATAAAACCTTATGGACATGTTTGAATAATTAGGCCTACTCCCCTACTTGAACTAAAATTCAAACATAACATATGCCACTTCTACTTGTATTCCCACCTTCATTTTGTTTTCACCACTTCTATATCCCAAACTACTAAGAAAAGTTTCTTTCAATTCAAAAGTAGAATAAAACGTTGGGATTACCTCTAGGTTTTTAAAATTCATAGGGTGGTTGGTTTGGATTGGATCCACTTTTCTTAGGATATATCATGTCTAATACTTGAGATTCCTCTAGCTCAAACAATTAGAACACATTATTAAGTGTTTCTTCCTCTTTTTTCTTTCTGATGATATCTCTCTCCATAGGCAAATCAATACCTTACAAATCGAGGCTTCCTTTCTCACATTAGATTTTTGTATAATCAATACCTATCTCGCATTAGATTTTTGTATAATCATTGAACGTATTTACATTATATTTTGTTCTGAAATCAGGAGCAAGCCTAGAAATAAGGGTCTAAAACAAAACTGTGAGCCCAAATTTGCCTTTGCGACCAAAAGCGATGTGGATCACTTGAAGGATGGATATAGATTACGTAGAAATATATAAAAAGGGTGAAGCAGGTTCACATCAATCCCATCAGGTCCTCCATAGCAAAGTATATCTCTAATCTTGAGTTTTTGTTGAAGTTCCATTCCATGGCGTCTACAAATAACATGATCAATGATTTGCTAAGAAATTATAGCAAGCAGTTGGTGATTGTCTCCTATTACGTATTAGTGCTCTTCCTCACTCCGATCACATCCCAGAAAGTGTGCAGGAACAATTGAGAAATATTGAATGAGACTTCCAAGGCTAGTTAATATCCACCGGTGACAAATGCACATACGATCCAAAAGTGACCACTCACATCTGTTCTGGCACTATCGGTGGCTCCAGAACAGGCACTTGCAAGGCACACATGCCTCTACAAGGAAGGAATACCCCTTCCAAGGATGTCTGCAACACCGACACTGGAGCCGAATGTTTCACCTCATCTCGTTGTTACACCACATACGATTTCTCTCCTGTAATTTCTTCCCGCATGCCTGCGATTCTCACCCTCAATGACTCTAGGGTGTTTGCCCAAGTCCCTCTAGGACTGTTTCCCAACCCATTGAATTGACCGATTCGAGATGCTGGGTGATTTCTCTATTGAGGCGAGTGATTCTTCTACTAGTTTGATAGCGATAAAATAAGTCATGATTGGGTATCGTGCACTCCTGCCTAGAGCCATAATGCCTCCCCACAATACCAATTTTATCCTCAATGTATATTACTTTTATTAGCCAAAATTTTTAGCCTATAGTATGAAATCATGACTCAATGACTAGTACCTTAACCTATTGTTTTCCATCGTCAACAATCCTCCTCAAGCCTCCTAGCAGTTGGGGGAAAGAGATTCCTAATAGTTATTGGGATTTGAGATGGAACCTGATTTGTGGATTGGATGGATGATGTGGTGTGATCATGCCGATGGAAAACCTTCATAAAATACATGGTTGAAGAGATCAACCAAGTATCTAACCAAAGCACGAAAACCAACCAAGTATTATTGTTCATCACCCAAATGGACTCTCTAATATCTATGTTTGATAATAGGTAACAAGAAGAGTGTGGGGAGGTCACATGAATTTGAGCATGCCCCATAATATCATAAAGGTTAGAAGTGTGAGAGAACATGGATGTAAGGTCGAGGTTGTCTCCCCAAGCGGGCTCGTCTTTTGGAACCTCCAATTTGGGGTTCCTACCCATGTGGGAAGAAGTCCCGAATGACTACCTGGAGAATCCTGATAAATGCTCATTTCCCTACTTGTCGTGCTACCATAACCTGTTCTCTGGATTGTTTAATTTCTACAACCTATGCTTGAGTGGGGTCCTCATCCAAGATAAATATTGTTGGGAAGAGAAAAAAACATTCGCTTAGCCCCAAGGGCGCAAAGTTGATTAGATGTAGTCCAGAACCTGAGGAAGAGAGTGGAATCATAGCCCAACCATGCTTTGTCCAGAGCTATATCGGGGAGACTAAGGGTATCCCAAAGGAACTTAGCCCCCACTTTCATAGGATCCGAAGAGGGGTGAGGTAATTAGGGGAGACCTCTCACCTTGAGATTCAATTCTCTTTCCCGTCATTGTGTGTTATTCTACAAGTTTTTCTTGCACCACCCCCTCAACTGCTGCAAGAAGGGTAGGAGTTTTATCCTTTTCCCAAACCACTTGTGCCCAAGAATTGATGTGTGTCTTAGTTTCTTGTTTGAAGGTGGCATGTTGGGATCGAATTTCTTCATGCTTGCTTTTAAGGTCGATAATTTCAGTAGGCAACGCATCATTTGGAGGATGGAGAATTTCCCACTCTTTGATTTCATGTAATATCTTCTTAAGGGATAAATTATCCCCTTCCACCTCCGAAATTCTGGCAGAGAGGGTGTGTATTAATGAACAAATCTTGTTGTTTTTAGTTTCCAAAAATTCCATTTTCTGTAGCATTTGTTTTATCTAGGTTTTCCAGAATGAGAAATTTGAATCCATGGTTTTTTCATGGATTTTTGAAGCTGTATCCCTTGACCCTCAGCCACTATTACTGCAGGCTTAGGCGAAATTGGGGTCTCTAACAGGATTTCAAGAAATTGTTTTACGTCCATGTCTAATTCCATAAGAGGTACTGTAAAAATACTGCATGGATAGGAACTGTTACTTCAGTTGTTATACAACTGATTCGTGGTACTTGTGAAACACTGAGCGTGTATCCCCAAAACACGTTGCAACTCTCTTCCTTTCCTGGTGCGTGCCTCTACTGTTGTTGTTGTTGTTCTCTTCCCTCCTTGTCCGCACTTCTGCACGTTGTCAAACTGGGCATCAAACTTCAATTGTATGACAGTCTTTGGCAAATAACAAATCTCTTACAAAAGCATCTTGCTCGAGTCTGGAGAATCAGAAGCACTACAAAACAACTTTGCAGTGGCGTAGAGAGTAGAGAGACTCATGCAACTGCTTCACAAAACCATACTTCTCCATACCACCCTCGTGGCAGTAGTTTCCATCTGCGCATTCCATTCTATACATTCCCACTGTTGATGTGTGCTTCTTTGTTCTCCATTTTTTATTTGTTTGGTCAGATGCGGCCGCGGAAAGCATGACTCGAGTCAAGCTGTTATTGTTATTCCTTTGTAATTGCACAATGCTTCTTATTTTAGCTTAAGGTGGATGAGGATCTCTTGACTTTTTTTTTTTTAATTGAGGGCCTAGATTGTTTCTCAAGGGAATATGCTCAACATATGCTTCGTTTGAATGTTTATCATATGTTGTAGTGTGTTACAGAGTTTGTTAGGTTGCACTGACTTAGATTAGATTTGTGCCAGGTGACTCCTGCGTAACAATTTCCTAGGGATTTGAGATAATTCCAATTCTAATAAGTTCCTCGTTGTTATTTATAACATTCATTTATATAAGCAAATTTTATTTAGCAAAATGGTCCATTACTTTTAATAAATTGAAAAAAATAGATTCATGCCACAGGGATCTCCACCCACCACTTTTCTAGGAATTTGAGATTATTCCAACTCTAATAAGTTCCTCCATAATAAATTCATCATTATTATTTATAACATTCATTTATATATAAACTAATTTTGTTTAGCAAAATAGTCGATTTTACAATGAGATGTGTAAATTTTTTTAATTTTTTAAAAGTTAAACTTGACCCACAACTTTTTTCTACATGGTTAATGTAAATATATGCATTAGTAAGACATTATTTAGCCGTACTCTAACTAGACTTCTTTTTAACCTTGAAAATCATGGAAATTCCGGTAAGATTTTAAGAAAATCCGGCAGAGATTTTTGTAAATCCACGTTATAACTATCAAACTTTAACATTTTGGATGTCCTAGAAGTTTTTGATGGTGCTGAATCCATTTCCACCATCAAAATCATGATTCGGTCAATTTGGCCCAGATTTCGACCAATTTTGGCTGTTCAGGTTATTCCTCGTCTCGTTAGACAACTTCCATTATTAATGTTGCAATAATTTTTTATTATTATATGTATGAAACCTTCAACTATATCAACTTCATGAATAATTTTAATATAATTGTACTAATAAATAACTTCCCCAAATAAATATGGTTCCTTATTCTCTATAAAAAAAATTAAAAATAAAAATAAAAATAAAAATAAAATCTTAATCTAATCTAAAAATCAAATGATAATCTAATCTAAAAATCTTTATTTTTCTGTCAATTGTTAAATTTTTTATATTAATTTTAATTAATCCAGTTTCCTTCAACTCTCCGATGAGATTTCAAGATTTCAAATTTTCATTTTCTACTGTTTTTTTAGACTTCAAAACATCATTTTCTGTGGGTTGTTTATTTTATTTTTTTTATATATTAAATTTTAATCTTGAACTTTCTGGAAATTTTCATTTTCTGGGCGCGTTTCCCTTGAACTTTCGGAAAACCTGTCTTAAAGTTTTCGTGTGCGTGGCTCTTCTTCCCGCTGACATAAATCCTCAGCGCGACTTCTTAGAGAGTATTAAAATTTTCATGCGCTCTTCCTCCAGTTGGCGTAGCTTTGCAGAGGGAGATGAGAAGGATGTGGAGGTCGTGGACCACCGATCTTGCTCTCATGGCAGGACTCCTCTCTCGCTCATGCCAGGTCTCCTTGGAGAATGTGAATTTCGCGCTGGACTTCTCTCTACGAACGAGGGCAATGTTAGAACAAGAAAATGGTGTCTCGCTCAGGGCTGATTTCTGGAAACATGTAGAGGATATGGTTTTCCCTCTTCTTCCTCCTTCTCCGCCGTTGTTTTGTGACTATTCCTCGGCCCACGGTGGATTTTCCCTTTTCTTCCTCCTCCTCCATTGCTATTTGGTGGCTCCGCTCCGGCCGGGCGCTGGAAACAACACCAGGCAAATGGGACTCTTAACCATCTTGGATTGGATCAGATCAAGGTTGATTTCTGGAAACAGACGAATGATATGGAATTCCTTCTAGTTCCTCGTCCTTTGTCATTGTTCTGTGGCTCTGCTTCAGCCAGACACTGGATTTTCCCTCTAAATTAACAACTGTTACCTGGTCTAGCAGAGTTTTTAAAGTGATGCTTTTAAGCCTCAAAGAGTCTTCTACAAATTCAACAACCAGGTTTGAAAATCCACAAACACGCTATTTAGAGAGTCCTTTTTCGGATGCAATATTTATTATTTAGTGTATTTAGGAGGGCATGAAATTCAGCCCATTTGTTTCTGTCTTTCTAATATAATATTGAATGAGAAGTATCATTGATCAAGCATATGTAACATCCCATTGGCACCATGGGCCAAGTTTACACTGTCATTTTCCATAGAGAAAAACCTAACTTCTGGATTTGTAAATTTCCGAGGCTTAAGGTCTAAAATTTCTTCAGTTTTGGAGGTGCTTTTATATCTTTATAAACATATTTAATTATTTGGAAAACTTCGAAAGGGGAAAAGGAAAAACCCAGAGATAATATTGCATTTCTGGTATGTATATTTCCCATGATACCACACAGCGTAATTCTTTTTGGTTTATTGTCTTCCTGATCTGCTCTAGGAAAACCTAGGAAACGATAGAGTAATTATTCTATTGTCAGCGTTAATTACTCCTCTAGTGTTTGGACTGGTTAGTCTATAGTTAGCGTTAATTACTCCTCTATTTGGACTGGTGCTTCTCCAGTTGCAGGGCGGTGTCCCTGAAAATCATGTCTGTTTGGACTAGTGCTTCTCCAGTTGCAGGGCAGTGTCCCTGATAATCATGTCTTGTCAATACTTCACTGGTTATTACAAATGATAGCTACATGAAGTATTTGTCCATGATATTCATGCAAGCAACCAAGGACACAAGAAATCTTAATTTAAATGATAAGAGAAAATTCCAATTCACAGAGAATCCAGAAGCCATACTATGAAAGATGAAAGAAGAGATGGATGCACCTTAAGTGAATAATATCAAAATAAAGGAACTTAGGCCACACCCATTGCTTCACTGAAAGAAAAACTATTCAACCAACATATTTGAAGAGGTGTAACATATGGTATATTCAAACCCTAGGTAATGTTTTCTTCTAATTAACCGAAAAAGAAACTGTACTTTTCATTTCAAGAAGTCAGAAGACACAAATTTTAATAGCTTTTATCTGAACTTAGATTACACCATTTAATTTCGGTCTCACTTAGGATTGATCGAGAAACATGAATGCCAATCTTAAATAACACTTTTATTTTCTAAAGTTCCTAACATCTGCAATATGATGTATCCATACTATCTCCTATAGTCTAAATTATTTAGAAAATGTTTTGTTTGTTGATGTTACTCCTTATAGTGTCTAAGTGGATGTTGTTTTTAATCGTATATTCTTCGTGGTGGATTCAATCCATCAACAATTATGCCTAAAGTATCACTGAGTGTGACTTTCAAAAAGTGTCCATCAACAATTATGCCTAAACTATCACTGAGTGTGACTTTCAAAAAGTGTCTAGCGCTAGCTAGCTAGAGATAAACTTTTTTACTATAGTGATGAAAATTTACAAGTTTTCTCAAGAATGTCAACTTTCAGCTTCTTATCTCTTGTTTACTTTATATGGTTCATATTTCCATTTGATTGAGATATAAATAATCTACTCCAATGACTTCTTTGGACTTGACACTGTTTCGACTATAATGGCCCTTTCTGTATCTCCTTTTTTACAGCCTCATATCTCAATCATTATGAATTCAAAGTTTTTTTTGACATGGATAAGAAAGCTGCCATCAAACAAAAACCATTATATGGATCAATAAATCCACCCAACCATTATATGGATGAATTTAAGTTTTTAGGTGTTGAATAATAATCAAATATTACATTTTCAAGATTTGTTATAATGACTCTGTCAAGAGACAATTTCCCTGGTGATACCCTGGGCTATGTATGACTCCCCTTGGCCTATCTATTGAACCTCTCAGGTTGTTTTCTTACGTAGTGTATTTTCAGTGACATGGAGAAAAATCCTATGTATCATTTCATCATCTTCAAACCATCATGGACATGTCAACCAAGTAACTTGGTATCTGATCTTAAACTTCTAGGATGTGCTTGATTGGTGTCTTGGACACTGGTGTAAAGTATCCAGCTAGCAATTGCACTGCCAGGTTAGAGATATTAGACAATATTAGAACCCTAGTGACCATGGTTTTTAGCATAAAATATTCCAATGGTGCCCTACCTTGAATTTTTTTCAACAATGAGCATGGTTTGGGTAGCATCGTCCTCATGAAATAGTTTCAAGCAAAAACTAACAATGTTGTGGTTTCATCAATCATTATGAAGGCTCAATTGATCTGATCTTGCTCAGATTGACATCCATATTTTGTTACTTTTAATCAAATGGCACCTTGATTTTAAATAGATAATCATATTGGCTTAATTTTTGTGTTTATCTACATGTTTTAGGTATCCATTGCATCCCTATTCCTATGTCGCTTAATCATTTTGTGTAACATGGAAGAAATTGGGGTGAAAGTTGAAGATTATAATTTATTTTCGTATTATCATTTACCCAACATTGCAGAGGGTAGGGTAATGATTATTTTTTCTTTCATCTCTATAAGTGTCTCTGTTGGAATTCATACCTACTGGGTCAAATTTTTTATACCCAATACTTCATGATGACCTTCTCAAGTGGCTGTTGTAGTTGTATAACCTCTAAGCATCTTCTGGTTGATGTTTGCACGAGTTGAATGAGAAGTAAAAGGACAACATATTAGTTATTTTTCATTATCATATTTCACAAGGATATGCCAACTTTATAGTGTGTGAAGGATGATATGATCTGATTCTCATCAAACCAAACAAGATTTAAAACATCACATTCAATGCACATGGAGCTTGCAAAAACACTCAGATTATCTCATGCTTTCAATTGCCATTAACTCAAATATTGTTTTATTTCAGTGTTTCTTCTTATATATACTCAGCCTTCAGTCCTCCATTGATGGCCATATGATCTGATTCTCATCAAACCAAACAAGATTTAAAGCATCACATTCAACGCACATGGATCTTGCAAAAACACTCATATTATCTCACACTTTCAATTGCCATTAACTCAACTATTGTTTTTATTTCATAGTATTTCTTCTTATATATACTCAGCATTCAGTGGTCCACTGATGGCCATGATGTTATATACTTGTAGGATCTCTAAGGGAAGGCCAGGTCTGAAAATTTCAATAGTCTAGTCAATAGTATTATTTCATAACAACTCTTCTTATATATACTTAGCCTTTAGTCCTCCATTGATGGCCATGATGTAATATACTTGCAAGATCTCCATTGGAAGCCCAGCTCTGAAGATTTCAATTCTATCACCAATAGCTAAAATACTATTGAATGAAGTGAAATCTGTAAATCTGGGTTCCCCTTTGAAATTCATATTGTTTTGTGCCCATTATCCTGCTTGTAGTCACAATACTGTTCACAATATAAATCACTGGTTATGGATAACATTTGGTTATACCAAGGTATATTTCAATCTTCTTTCAGATTTTATAGTTCCAGCTATTATCATCATATATATATATATATATATATATAATTTTTTTTTTTTTTAGAAAGTTTGGTTATGATTCATATTGGTATTATATTTTATTGAATTTATTTATTTTATAGGTTATACTAGGCTAAGTATAGGTCGGAAGCAGCCCATCTATTGAATGGAAAAACCATCTTTTATTTTATCTTAATGATAGGTGATTGAGCCTTGAGATAAGGTCTATACTTTTGTAGAGGAGCCAACCAGTGTTACTATTCTACAGTTTGGAAATTTCCTATATGCAAACCATTGTTGTATTGTTATTATTATTATTTATGAGATCTGGGTGATCATTTACAAACTGTAGGTAACAAATGAGTTTTTTTCCTTGGGTAGGAGATTATAATAGTTAGCTTGTGAATATTACCATTCTACAGGAAAATGGTTTCTTGCAAACTAGTTATACTCAGTGGCATTTTCTTGTTTAGGTTTTCAACTATTTGGAAACACACAGGCACTATTTTTATCACGGTTCATATGAGATATGAAGGAATTAAATGAGAAAGTTAAGTTAAAGTTGCTTGTAGGAATGAGAATATATTATAATTTTGCAAACAATTATTTAACCACTATTTTTTTTTTAAATGTAAAATCTTACAATTTTTACAGCATCGATCACAATTATTTAACGACTAATTTTTTTTTGAACTGTAAAATATTACAATTTTTACAGCAGTCATTATTTTTCATCTATTATGATATTAACAGGCTTTCAAGGCCACGACTGCTAGCAAATTCACAAGGTAAGTTTTCACTGTTATTTTTTTCTCATTTCAGATTTTATTTCCTGGTATAAATATTATGTAAAGAGTCTAATTGAAATCTTTTAATATTACAGGTTGTTGACTTCCGGATCCTATCTCAAAATTTTGTAACTTAATTTTTTTTAGATATGAAATTCTCATACACTACTTTTCTTCTACAGTTTTATCAAAATTTAGGATTTGTGCCCAACTGGTGATGCCCATGACTATTTATTGCAGATGTTTAACTAGGATCTGACATACTCAGTTTATGATTTTTGCTATTAACTTTAAGATTTTGTACTTTAAACAATTGATTTAATGTAATTGTATTTCATACTTCTAATATTTTAAAAACGGTTACATAGATGCAAATTCCCTATCACTTTTTGGGTGATGTCAATTTAATATCATTCTTTCAATCCAAATTAATATCATTATTTTTATCTAACTTTTCTGATGATGTGAATAAGTATGATGCAGGCAGAGCAGTCTCCAACAACAGGGTCATCCCCTCTGCCGCCTTTTATACATGAAAGTTCTTATCATCTCCACTAAATTCTGGTTTCGATGGTTTAGAGGAGAAGAGATATGAGGATGATACCTCGTCCTCATTTATTTTCAAGATTCATGTGAAATATGGCCCTTCATCTTGCCTGTCACCTCTAGGAGGCCTGGTAACCCTCTTCTTCCTACTTATTTAAGCATGTTTTTTTGTTGTTTTTATCGAATGCACATAGTGAAAAAGGCTACAAGATAAGATGCATTGTTTGCACTCTTTAATGTTTGATGGAAAACAACAACTAGAATTTTAAAGGTTGTTTCTTTTGTAATTTTACAAACAATAGCTCCTTGACAACATCACTAGTGCTATATCCTTGACAACATCTTTGCATTGTTGTTCAATCTACTTAATGTTTTATGCTATAATTTTTGGCCTTTTATCCTCCTAATTCATTATGGCTATAAATTTTGGTGTTTTATCATTACAATGCTTAGTGCTATAGGGTTTGGGTTTGACTTTTTTGTTGAAGGAAAACATCATGGAGAAACCCAAGTGATGCTTTTCCACATTCTTGAATGGCATCCCTAGCAAACTTGTTGGCTACTCTACTAGTGTGCCTCACCTAAGGGGATTCAAACAAGGCACTTATTTTCATGAAAGTTGAAACTAGTAAAATTCCCAACGACAAGAAGTTGAGCTAACCCCTTGTGATAGGCTATGGTTTCTTATCCTCTCTACGCTTTTAAGACCATTTCTAGACGTGTCTACTTGTCTTACATAAAAAATATGAATTAGACAAGGTTGCTTACTTGCTTTGACTTTGTATTTCTCGACTCTCCATGACCAAAGCCTTTGGTTATCCTCTAGCATGGGCAGTTGACCAAAGCAAAATCAGAGGCATCACTTTGCATAAGAAAAATATTGGTGAACTTGTTAATGGATATGTTTTAGAGGACTTGTTTCTCACAATTATGGAGGATGATGAATTATTCTGAAATATGCTAGAAATTTTGGATCTCTTTTGTGAGCTTTTGGGTCCAACATTTAGCAAGTTAAAAGTAATTTCCTATTGGAAAAGCCCATGTGAACTGTTGAGTGGCTGGAGAACTTGTGGTAGGATTTGATAAAACCAAGGAAAATTTTCAATTTATTGGTTTTATCTTTACTCTTTCAATCTTCCATCATTGTGCTTTGGCAATAGATATTGTAAAGAGCTAGAAAAAAAAAATTCAGGTTATTGAGCAATAAAATGCAACTAGAAGTTTGACAAAACTTGCACCATAGTGCTAGCGATCAAACACACATTGTTTTTAATGTTGGACCCCCACTAACAGCTGCTTATAAAATTCTAACACCACTCCCATCCTTTTTATGGGTGAAGATTGATGGGGAGAAGTTTGTTCATAGAGTTGTTTGGAATAGGTGTTTCTCCTCAAGAGAGGTCATTCTAGCAATTATCTATCTTTAAGCTCATAGAGGGAAGATAGGTGGAGTTATAGAGGAAAATTTCAGCTCTTTGTGCTAAATAGATCTTCACATATATAGAGAGAAAAGTGGTTGTAAAGATCCTCCTATGCAATTGTGTAATTGCAAAAAAACCATATAGAAAAATAGCAAAAGTGTCAAAGAGGCCTTAGTTTTTAGCAAGATATGCTTGCATCAACATTGACTGACGTGTGGAAAATGGAATTATTTTAGTGCAGAAAATTTAGAAATATTGAGGAGTTTTCAAACCATAATTAAGCTAGGAGGCTTATTAATTCATTAGATGGCTCTGTTTCAATATGCACACTCTTTGGTGGACATTGATGATTGGAGGAAATGTTGAAATTTTTTGCATGCATCGTTGGGTTCTGACCACTCACCCAATCAAAATGAGGATAAAGATAGTCAAGGACTTATATACTCCTTGCAACAAAGTGAACATGATAGAGGTGTCTTGGAAAGAACTTAAAGGGAAATTCAAGCAAGCAATGTGGATAAAATTATTTGATGGAAGGGTTAGGAGTGGAATCATTCAAAACCCTTCTAGAAATATAAGCTTGCTATGTTTACCAATGGTTGATAGGAACTTTATAGATTGATGTCAAGATTACATAGCATATAGCCTTAAATATATGCCCTCAACTTGGCACTACAAACTTGAGGTTTTTTGGAGCCCCCCATTAAATTAAAAAAAAACTTGTTTACATGATCTTTAGTTTATTGGTTTGGACTTAGTTGTTTATCTCATATTTGTGTCCCCACACTTAATTTGTTTGTGGTGTCATGGAAGAAATTAAGCATATTATTCGGTATTATAAAAGGCTAAAGCTAGCTTGATGTGAAGCTACATCTCTGTTTGACTACTTATGGTGGACCAAAGTCATGGGATTCATCAAAATTGAACCTTGAAGTTGAAAGTTGATGAACCTCAAGGAAAAGTTCAAATTTGTCTAGGTTTGGTCCTATTACCTACCATTTCGTTGGGTACTATAAAGGGGTAATCATGGTGTCCATGTTTAAGGATCTGATTATTACCGAGTTTGAGGTTCTTCATTGGTGTTATGCATTATTGCATTCATTGACTGCACATAATTGCAAGTACTTGTTATGCAAATACACCAGAAGCCCTCATGTGAGTCCTTGGAAAAGGATATTACCTACTCATTTCTTATCGATAATGGCATACCTCATAATTTTGACTATATATGGAGAATTTTAAGTATTGAACAGAGGTGTACTATTCAAAGACCCGATCATGGCATGGTATGACATTACCTTATATCATTGTAGTTGAAACAATAGATTCTAGTAGCACTAGATGCACAACTTCACCCAAAGACATGTGATCAACTCGGAGTAAATTGTATAACACTGTCCTTTTTCTTAAAAGAAATTCTTGAAAATTTATGGTCATTTTGCATCCAGCATACCCTAATCACCCTAGTACTTTGGCCTATGGCAGGAAATCTTCTTATCCATTTTCCATTCAGATAATGGGAGACACAAGATCTACTTATGCATGACATAATAAATTCATTAATGAGAAGTCACAGATAATAGATCTGCCGAATAACTGGTTGTCCTAACAGCTGTGGTGCATAGGGTAGCAAAGAAAATTAAAAAAAAAGTATTCTAATAGTCTGCAACAATTTTGTAATGTCATAAAAAACCAAGGGGTCTAATTTATCCCTTGATGCCTACATCATTGTCTTCAATAAGTAGTTATAGGACCACTCAATGTTACCCCACATGATTGTGGGTAATATCTTCCTCCAACTTGGAGACAAGTGTTCTTATTGGAAGCACTTGAGAACCCCAAAATATCATCCTTAACACTATTTCTAAAATGAAATATATGATCCAGTGTAGCCACATCAAATTCTAGGGGGAGCATCTCACAGTCTTCCAGTGATAGAGCTTGCAGTTATGATAGACCTTTGAAATCTTTACATAATTCTTCAAGAGTCGAGCAGTTTGATAAATCCAAGTGCTCCAAGTTCTTGAGTTGGCTGAAACTTTCTGGCAGATTCTTTAGACTGTGACAAGAGACCAGCGTTAGCTTTCTTAAACTTCTTAGTTCTTCAAATCGCTCCGGAAACTTCTCTAGACGGCTGCAGCACACGTCGAGTTCTGTTAAAGTGGAGAACTTGAAAAACCCATCGAGAAGTCCTTTTAAACAGGTCCGACCTAAGTCGATTGAGTTCAACTTCAGCTGACCAATGCTTTCAGGAATAGTACTTAGTCCCTGACAACAATATAGATCAAGGTTCGCAAGGGATGTTAACTTTTCTAAGCCAGAAGGGAGATCTTTTATTCTTGTACACCAGAATAAGTCCAATAATCTCAATGATGAGAGCTTCTCAAGACTGCTAGGAAGAGCTTCTAGACTTCCACACCAGGACAGATCGAGTTCTTGCAAATGCCGAGAGCTCGAATATAACTTCATTTTTATTAGTCACCTACTCTCTCATTGTGGTTTGGAAGTTGCAAATTGGCAGCCTACAAATTTTCCACGATCAGGTCTACCCATTCACAATTTTGTTTACAGTGATTTCAATGACTTGGGGCACTCTCCAAACTACCTCCCCAAAAGGAGCCAACAAATCTAGGGGCTTAAGGTGAATGGTAATAATTCACTAGTCTGCTCTCCAAACTACCTCCCCAAAAGGAGCCAACAAATCCAGGGGCTTAAGGTGAATGGTAATAATTCACTAGTCTGCCTATGCGTGCCTTACCATACCTGTACAGGTATCTCACTGTATACGCCTTTTCCAGTAACCATTACCAAAAATTCAACAAAATATAGTTTCACGGTTCCAATCGATATGTGTGTTTAGGGATTTTCTGAGGTTTTGGGTCGATTCGGAAACCCGAAAACTCCATGGGGTATTGTGTAGTCATGAAAAAGGAACCATCATAATAACCCTCAACCTCCAAGATATCTTTCCAACTTTCATAGTTAGAAGTAAAATTTTATCATCTCCTAAGTATAAACAATACCACAATTTTTGAGGAAAAAGAGAAAAAAAGCAGAAGCTGATTAAACCATAAGACATGATGAGAACAAAGATCTTGATAGGTACGCACTGCAGAAGAAATGGTAGATAAAGCTCTGCTTAGATAAGGTCCACATGAAGTTAGCTCTCCATGAGCTTCGTCTTGCACGGCCAACACAGTAAGGGTTTTATCATCCCTATGACCTAAGCAGAGCTATGAGCGATATCCTTGACTTGCTACAGTTTACGTCCTTCCATACGCTACAAATGCCTCATGGCGCAGGCAGGGTAGTTAAGGGAACTTACCTGACCTTCTTGAACTCGATCCTGAAAAATCTTACCTGAGAATACTTAGATATCTACTGAATAATAAGAAATTTATCAAGAAATATCAATACACATATGGTTCCTAATAGGTATAAGAAATTATACTTGAAGCTCGAAATATCATTCATTCTTTCAAGGGAATGCTCACCTGCAGATGAGACTCTGCTATATACCGGCAAGTATCAGCAACTCGATGATTCTTATCTCCCAAAGCCTGCTTCTGAATTCTGAGGCCTTCATGGTAAGATATCAAGGCATTCTCATATTGACCGAACATAAAATAAGTATCCCCAAGCTGCATATGCCCTGCAAATGCTCCAAAAGCCATCTCAGAACCCATCTCAGGGATGTACATAGCCAGTGCCTTTTTCAATATTGAAATTCCTTCTTCATATTGCCCAAGTCTACACTTAGTTGCAGCCAGGAGATAAAGGCTCATTACAAGCTCAGGCCTTACATTTCTATTGCCGTTTTTCTCAAAAATGTACCAATTATAGTTTAGTGAAGTAAATCATACGACAATGGTGTAACTGACAGCTCAAGCTGCTCCTTTAGAAACAAAAAAACATGAACAACAAGCTCATGAATGTCCCCAT
This sequence comes from Pinus albicaulis, assembly GCA_034641835.2. NCBI lineage: Eukaryota > Viridiplantae > Streptophyta > Pinopsida > Pinales > Pinaceae > Pinus > Pinus albicaulis. The sequence goes on along the minus strand of CM076574.1, from coordinate 1,273,032,385 downwards.
CCAATCCACTGAATGAAAATATATTCTTACTGATATACAAAGATGTGTATCTCCTGAAATGGAGATGCACGTGTCAATTTATTTTCACAAGAGAATTATGCAAGAATGTCTAAGAAGGTGAATTCAAAAACCACGAGAATGCCCTACATTATCACCTGATTACTTTTGAATATATGTATTAAAGAAAATAAAATCATGAAAATACAATTCTCAATATTCTTCTTTAGTGACCACAGATTATGGTAAATAGATCAGTATGACACCTAAGACGATTGCAAGACAATCATTTAAATCCATTTGTTCTGATATGTAAATTTGAGAAACCTAAAAAAAATCCAAAATATCACATATTAAGAAAAAAATCAACAGGTAAACTAATAAATTTGTTAGCTTACAGTGAAAAATAGACATAAACCTCTTTTGTATTTATTATTTAGGCATTCAAATTGTCATATTGAGCAGAAGGATATGCTGGAAAAAACCCTATGACAATCATCCCTAAATGCTTGCATATATACAACTACAGTTTATTTCTACAGATGCACACTACAAGCTAATATTAATTATTTCTATTTTTCTCTAGATCTGCACAATGAAATTATGCACCTCATCCAAAGAGTGTACAAAGCTTTTACATTTAATATAAGAGTTCATATATAATTGTAGTAAGATAAGTTGGTTAGGGTTAGGAAAAAAAACCTAAAGTAGGCTAAGAGAGCTGTTGTAAGTGCAATGAGTAAAAAAGCTTTTGTATCAATCTTAAGCAAGAGCTTCAGGCTTAATCACCAGCTGCTTATAAATCACCTTGCAAATTTTTCCATTCTATAGTAGAGTACTAGATAGTAAACATATGCCCTTTTCTGACAAAAAAGGGCAAACATGAACTAAACACATGAATGTGTGAATCCCCTCCCTCTGCAAACTGAGGTATGAACTTCTGTGACTAAATATCAAGGATGCATAAGCTTAATTACCACAGATATGTGATTTAGTATTCCCTTAAAGCCCACACCAATTGGTGTCAATGGATAGGTATATATATAAAATGGAAAAATATCCACAATAGCATATAGAGTATAAACTCTAGACACATATGGCCAGTTAAAATACCCTTTCTCTATATTTACTCTTTGAAAATTTTTAATTTAAATCCCTACAATGGATGATCCCATCTGCTATTTATGTAGTCTTGCTACACATTGATTACTACAGGCCAGAGTTGTTCGAAAGATGAACACAAGAATGCAATGAAAGTTTCTAAGCTTGACAGCGATAGCAAAACAGGGATATAAGTATTTTATAAGAAAACAGGGATAACAAAACAGGGATAGTAAAACAGGGTTATAAGAAAATCTCATAGTTTGCTTGAGCCTCATCCAATTGGTCCTGGCCATCGCTTTTTCCTGTCCACTGAAGGCCATCTCTTACTTAGTGCAACTTTCCACAAGGATTCACCCCGAAATAAATTAGCACGGCGCTTCTGGACACATGATGCAGCAACCCAGTTGGAGGTAGGCAGCCTCACAAACACTTCAATAAGAAGATGATCAGGAAGCCTATCAAAACAACTCTCTTCAACTTCAGTACTCATGAATTCCTCTAACATTGCTGAATTTCTGAAGGAATTGGCCTCGGGTGTTTTAACGTTAAATATATTTTCATCACAGCAGTCTGTGGGGATCTTATTCCTAGTTGAAAAGGTTTCATTCTTGTAACTTTCCTTTTCAGGACTTAAAAACGTTAATTTATTTGTGTGAGAACTACAATAATCTCTTACATACTACAGTTTCTCACTAATTCACCAGTGGGCCCTTGGTTCAGAAGTGAGGTCAACGGAATATTCTGTCATCCATCAGGTTTCCATTCCCTCTATAGTTTGCCTTGTTTGCCTCACCTGAATGTGATGGCAAAAAAGGGATGAGATGGGTGCAAGTCTTTGGGTGATTTTGCCAAATTGATAGCCTTTAGTATTACCATTGGATCTGGGTGATTTTGCGAAATAGATACCCTTTAGTCCAACCATTGGATCTGCATCTGAAGAATGTCTTCATTGCATGTATTTCAAAGCAACTTCCAAAATAATTTTTTTGCTTTTATTTCTCTTATGAGATCAACTCCTGACTGATGTTCCATTTACTGATACGAGTGATCCCTGATATTGACCTTGTGGATGACACAAATATCAACGTTTTATCATATTGACCTTGTGGATGACACAAATATCAACGTTTTAGTTTGATATGGTAAGTTGATTTTAGATGATGCATATACCTGGTTTGGTAAATTAATGGAATTGGTTGACAGGCTATAGCCTATATATCGTATGCTAGTTTCAACTCCTAGAAGTGTATACATTCATTAAGGCTTTTTGGCTGCATCTATTAGACATTCTGCTTTAATTTTCTAGTTTGATCCATTGAGGCAGTCATCAAGAAAAAAAATATTTCATATCTTTTCTTTCTATCTTGGTTCAAAATCACTATTCAGTGGAACCAAAGGGTCAAATTATTCACAGAATCAATGAACAGTATGAGAAATGGTCCCACATCTCTCTCTCTATATATATAATAATATCCCATCTATATCAGGTGTTGTCCATTGCCCATGCCAAAAATATTTGGAAAATACTACCTCAAAAACAATAAGTTGTTACTGTTAGTGATCATAGATAACAAGCCTTTCTTATCCATTCCACAGAACAGAAAACTGGAAGTCCTATGGATGAAATTTTAATGTGCAGCTACTTACTTTCACTATACTACTCAACAAAACCTGAGGCTGTGCAAGACAAATTAACTCAGTATGAGATATTTGACATCCATATAGCAATAGGCATATAGTATTCGGATGGTTTTGTCAACTGTTGCACTTACTCGCATCTTCTTATGGCATATTCTTGTTAGTGACTTAGTGCATACCATCTCTTCTTTTATACTCATTTTTAATATATTTTAGATTTGTATGTTAAAATGACAAACTGATTTTAGTGTATTTGAAAGTGAAAAATACCCGATTAAAGATGAGCTGGTAATCATTACTGGAACTGCGAAATATATTGACAAACATAACGCACTATCTGATGCTATTGTTGAAGTCCTTCAACATGAGTTGGGCCTTCTAGTTATCTATGGTAATAAAAACGACCTTGTACCTAGAAGACACATAATTGTCAAAGATGGACTACCTAACCATACCAATGATCATCAAACAACTAGTCATAGGATTTCAACTCATGAAGAGGACAGAAAAATTGGCAGTAGATTTGAAATCTCTGCAATTACTCTACAGAAGCCTCCAACCATTGAGAGGGTGACTCTACAAAAGCCTGCCTCAAACCATTGAGAGGCTGCGGATATCAAAGAAATCTCTAAATCAGTGGCTGAGGAAAATAATAGATTTAAGAAGGCAAGGCAATGCCGAGGTGCATGACTGACCATCTGTGTCTTGTAATGGCTGAACTTACAAGTAAAAGGATGCAGAGAAATTCATCAAAATAAGATTGTATATTAACAAAATTGATTGTTGAGTTCTTACCTGTTCCGTAATAATTTACCTTGCCTTTGCAATAATGAAAGCTGATGCACATCAAAGGCCATAGTATTGGGAAACAACAGTTGTCTACATAGTCAGGACAGTTTCAGTCACGAGAAAAGTCACTCACACTGGGTTTGAACCGTTGAAGTGCATTGAGGTGTGTGGTATAGTGCCCATCTAATTATATATGAGCGTTAATTGAACTATTTCCCTTTTTGTGCAGAGACCCATCAGTGTTTTATAAATAGTGACAAGTTGACTAAGTCTTCACAGTTAGTCCTTTTTCTAGCTCAACTGGGCATTGTTAATTCTTCCATGCCATAAAATCTTCAATCTTTTTTTCTCTATCCAGTGGGGTACAAAAGATGTACTGGTAACCAACATTTACACATACTCGATATCTATCTTGTCATTTTTTTGCTGTACGATGTTGTATTTACTCTGTTCATTTTTTATTTCCCTATGGAGAAATTAAATGCAGGGAAACAAAATCGATCAGTGAAAGGTACAAAACTCAAAATATGTAATATAGAAATTAACTGTAAGTTGGCAGAGGAGAAGAAACTAAAATGATTGGGTGCAGAATGAAAGGAACTGAAACTGAATTGGAAAGTTCCACCTGCTTCAGATAGTAGCACAATCATCAACACAGACAATTTTGTATTATATTTTGGTACAAAGAAGCATCCTTGAAATGTATGCAGGATTTTCAAATTTAAATCCAACTCATATGTTTGACCTTTATAATCATTCCTTCTATCCAAATATGAAGAACTGAATGTGATCCAAGAATCTGATTGTTTTGTAGAGGAAGCAAAAGAGAACTACAACCATAGAAATGGGTGGGTTTCTAGTTAAATTATTTTGTTAGCGTATGAAGAATAAGCCTTTTTGTTGTCACAAGCAACTATGGAGAGAATTCAGTTAAAAGTATCACTTTTTGGCAAAGCTTTTTATTATATATCCCTTTTCCCATTAACATGACACTGCAGCATGACCTATTGTTATGCCTAACTACTGATATCATGCATTTGTAATTTATTGAGATAATCTTTCAACAAGACATACTGCACACGATGTGGTCTTATTGTTGGAGAGTAAAGTGAGCTGACTTGTTATGTTTCTTGATTAGAAGACAAATACAATGTTATCCTCCGATCTGTTGGCCTGCTCTTTTGATGTGGTTTGACAAAATTATGATAAAAGTAATAAATGGCATCTCACTTTTTTTATTTGGGATGGGCAATGGTTGGAGTAGAAATGCAATATACAGGTTGATGCTTCTTTTGTGGTTATGATTTTGAAACATTTACAGATCACTAAGCTTCCTTTATTCCTTCCATTTCAGTGCTTGAATGCTTAGGTATTATGCTTTGTCAAACTTGTGCGCTTAGCTTATGGCAAGTGTAAGTTGTTCCTGCATTTCCTTCTAATAAAATGCTGAGCTCAAAACTAAGAAACCTATCAGTTTTCATTTACAATTGGAGATATATTTGATAGATGCAGAAAATTGTTAATTGCCTCGAAAGTTCATTTTTAAGTGGTATAATCGATCTGCACATCAGCCATAATCTTTTAGGCCCTAGACAAAGTCAAACTTATTTTATGGAAGGTGTTATCAACCTTTTTCTGCTTGTCCATATGCAAACTATTAAAATCCAAAGATAAACCATGATAAGATCTGGATGTGTATTCATTTAAGCAGGAGTAAGTTTGTCACTTTAACGGTCACTTGCATATCAACTCTTCATTTATGTGTTTCTTGGTTTTTCCTTTTTAATTTCCAATTTTATATGCCTAACTATTGTTTGCTGACATGTTTTATCTTTAGTTCTACTAGTTTAGGGTGCCTTGGTTACCCAATCTTGATGTTAGGTTGTCATTTTGAAGTATTTCCGATTTTCTGTGCTCTGTGCATGCTGCTCCAAGAGTCATAAGTTCTCCTAGCAGAATTTCATTTTTCTCTTATGATCACTATTCTATTATACCCATATTGAAATTGCCTAATTGGGTGCATAATAACTGCAAAAATTGAAAATCTCTGTTGATTTTTCTAGACCTATTTTTTTTTGCATATGTGTGCCTGGCCATGGAATAAACAGGGAATTCTTATGTGGGTGTAAAGATGTTGGAGCTCTTATTGATGGCAGATTCTTGGCCTCCTGGTCCTATACTTGTCATGACTTATAACTCCTCACATAATTCTTTAAAGGGTGCTAGCTCATTGGAAGAGCACCTGCGATGCAGGAGGTTGGTGGTTCGATTCCACTGTACCCTAACATGAATTATTCAATGATATTGTTGATTTTTTTAATTAAATTTTTTATATTGATTTATTTTAATGGTGATATATTTTTTTGGATTCATTGTTTTATATTGTCTCTACAGTGACAATAGATAAGATTAAAGACATTGTCTCCATAAAGTCAATATGTCTATTGTCTTTAATTCCAACTATTGTCTTTGGAGAGACAAAAATGAAATTGTCTCTGGAGAGACAAAAATGATTGTGTTATATATTGTCTTTATAGAGACAATATTTTAAGACGATTTAATTTGAGACACCCGCTTAAAGACAATATTTAAGACAATACACAAGTTTTCTTTTGTCTCAAATTAAGACAATTTACCCAAAAATTATCTTAAATATTGTCTTAAAACCCCCTTTATGTTGTAGTGAGTTGTCTCCAAAGCGACTTTTGAAGTTTCAAAGCCTAATTTTCATGAAAAATTTTTGAGGTAAAATATTGGTTTTTGTTATTCAAATTGGTTTTTTGACTCTATATATGGATTCAGCACCCTCAAAAACCTGTAAGGCACTTCGATTGTGCAAAGTTAGCAATCAAAATTCTCTTTTCAATAAATTCCTGCCAGAATTTAGAGAAATTACACCGTAAAAAGTCACCGTAAAAGCCTTCAAAAGTCGCACTAAAGACTACTCGATTGATTATTTTATTATAATATTGAGAGTTTTTGGTTATTGTAATATTTTATATTAATTAGTAGCCATTTCGTGTGTTAATCAAAAATAGTTGCCAGTAAAATAAATGTTAATTAGAATTAAAGATGAAAACATGTGCAAAGAAGGAACTAAACATAAAAAAGTAAAGTTAAAGATATGAAAGTAAGAACATCAAGCTTTTTTTCTGAAGATAAAGATGAAGTGAAGAGTAAATATATTAAACTTGGTGACAGGTTTGTGAAAGGTTTGTGAAGAAGAATGAGAACATTGGTATTTTTACATTTTAGGTTGAAATTAGTCATGCTATGATATGAGGGTAAGGTTTAAATCAGGGAGTGTTTGCTCATTAATGAGCTATATTTAAATTTGATAAGTAAAGAGGCTTATGTCACTATTATATGAAGGGTATTTTTAAGACATTTTTTTAAAATAATAAAAAAAATTTGTCTTAAAAAGTCACTTTTTATTTTAGTCATTTTAAATTAAAATTTAATAGATAATATAAAATTTAAGACAAAAAAGGTTTGAGACAAAAAAATTTATATTTAAGATAAAAAAGGGTCATAATAAAAATATTTTAAGACACAATAGTTTCACACAAAAACAATTTAAGACAAAACTTTATATTTAAGACAAGAACAACTTGAGACAAAAATATTTTAAGACAAAACTTTATATTAAGACAATGGCAATTAAGACGAAATTCATTTAAGACAATTAACAATTAAGACAAAACCATATCAATTGAAGGCAGTATTATCTAACATGACTTGCAAAATTGACTCTCATAGGCTACTACTATCTCGCGCCTATACCGAGGTTGCTATTTCACTTATCATTCACATTATCTTATATAAAGACAACAATTTGTTGGTCTCCTTGTTTTGGTGGGGTAGTTGACTCTAAAGAACGCGACAACTTTTCCTGGCAAGATTTCGCAGACATCAATCCCTCTTATGTCCTTTATATCTCTATTGATATGAATAGAGACAACTTGTATGCCGTTGCATTCGAAACTACTACATGGAGGGAGATTTTAAGACCAGAAATGTTTTGTCTTAAAATTATCAATACGAGGCGCGAGTAAAAAAGGAAAAAGTAAAGGATTGGGGGTTTGACTTTATGTTGTTGATGGGTTCTTGAGGAAGCAGAGCGATGGAGGCTGAAAACAACTATGGTATTTAGGTAATGGAGGCCGAAAATAGAGGTTCTTGGTGAGAGGAGTGACGAAGGCACTTTTGCTGGACATGGATAGGCAATAACAAAGTTGGAGTACTTTTCAGGGTCTCCATCGATTGTGTTTTAATTTGTGTTTTTTAACTGTTTCATTAATTTTGAACGCTACTTCTATATGTTGGTTGCTACTATCAGTACATTGTGAGAAGCAGATGTTGAGGACAAAAGATAGGATTGTGGAACAATTAGTCACAAAATTCACAAGGGTGGTAATTTTTCTTGTAAGTGTGGAGGTAGATGGATTAAATTTAGCATTTGTTGGTGCAATTATTGGTGTTGTTTGGACATGCAATTATCTGATCTAGATTCAATTTTTATCCTGATTCTGAATGATATCATGGATCTCTTTTGGCTCTTTTGTTTCAAGGTACACTAATAACAATTTATTTTCCACTTTAATTGTTGGTATACTCTGTGGTCTATCTGAGATGCACTAGATGGTTGTTTACATTGTCTTTCTTCTTAACCTTTGCTCCTGTGGATCTTCCTACTCCTTCTTTGGTTTGGGAATGGTCAATCCGGGGATTTTCGAGGATCTTAACTGCTACATGTTGTTCTTCTCTATGGTCCATCTGAGACACACTGGCTGGTTGTTTTACATGGTATTTCTTTTGAACCTTTGCTCCTATGGATCTTCCTACTCCTCTCTGGATTGGGATTGGTCAATAGGAGGATTTCTGAGGATCTTTACTGCTATGTAAGTGCATTAATTTTGATTGGTGGAGTTGGTAACATATTTCAATTTTGAATTCGATCACGAAGGAGTCTCTTGGGGTCATTAATTAGTCTGGGGGGGTATTTATTTTCAAAGTTGGTCATTGATTATATGAGGGACAATCCATTAATGGTTTGTGTTGTCATTGAAGATCTTTGTCGATTGTGTGCTTGATTATATTCTATGAAGGAAATTGGTCTATGGTGATAGGCCAGTCTATTTTATTTGAAGGGGTTTCCTAGTGGATTGAGCTAGTGACAACCTACATCGAGTGGTGTCAATAATTGATAAGTGACATTAATTTACCTTGTCTACATATTTTATCGAGGTTTTTCCAGACACTACTACATAAGGTATTTTTTAGTAATGCTCTCTTCTTTGGTGCATATATAGGCGGGATTTCAGAGTGTCAGTGGTGTCCATTGTACAACTAGCCTTTACATATATCAGTAGGATGTCACTCGATATTGAAGGAAACTAGGGTGGTGATGTGCCATTACTCGATGTGTTGGTACATGCGACTATTGAGGCGGAGAGTCATGGCTGCACCAAGTCGAGAGTCTATCCCTTTGGGACATATTCTGTACATGCAACTATACACGTGGATTCAAATTTTTTTGTATCCCCATTGGTTATTGAACCCCAATGTGGTAATCCACGAAATTTTTTTTTCCATCATTCGTGGAAAAGGAAGGAAGTTAAGGTTGATATAGATTATCAGAAACTCGTTTTTGATTCGGATGTTTTTTGGGACTGGGTGGTAGGATTAAAACAATGGGATTTGGTGGGTAAGTGGTTTTATCTGTGAATGGATGGCTCTCAGATTGCGTCATGGGTTAAATAACATTGGCACCCTATTCTTAACTACTCTCCTCTTTTCAACATTTTATATAATCAATGGTTATGCTTCCACTTTATTAGTGATGGAAATGTTGCAAATATTTTGGGATCATATTGGGTTCGTGGTTGTGGTTTCCTCTCTTTAAATCACTCACATGTGGGATTTTATCCATACATGGAATTTCCATGAAATAAATTGGTTTCAAGGTAAACTCCCTGGTTTCCCACTCATATTCTAGTCATGTGAATCACTAACAATGATCGGAAATTTCATTGGTAAATTTTCTTTACTGGTGGAAGCAAGCATGTTACAGAGAGATAAAAATATCACATGGATTTTGGTGGAGGTGGACTTCGTTGTTGGCCTTCATGCAAAGGTGGAGCTCAATTAGGGTGGCTTCTCTACTAGGCAACAAATTGACTATTGGGTAATTCCTTTTCATTGCCTAGATTGTCACAATGTTGGACATTTTAGTGACGAGTGCCAGTGTAGATATGGAAATCAGCAACATGGAATATCAGAGACTATTTGCAATGGGGTTCATCCATTGACATCTACACACTCTCCGACAACTCAGGATATTGGTCATCACTCTCGCTTGGGTAAGCTTAAAATCACACCACCTATGACATGTCTTCAGCAACATATTCATAATGATTTGGCATCGAGTGATGTTTCTCTTAGTAATTCTACCTTTTGTCCTTTATGTATTGTTTTCCTACGTATTTAGTTATCACATTCTGATTGTATTGAACATTGATAGATTGGAGGTTTCTGTGGTGTAGATTTTGAGATGCAAAACTCGGAATATCCACAGTCTTCATTTTTAGTCTACGTTTCGAGTCTAAATCAAGACTCATCTTCAGGACAAACCTGCTAAGAAGACAATATATTAGGGTAAATAAATAAAGGAAAGAAATATGAGAGGTGAAAGATCCGACCAACTCCTAATTTTTAAAAATATTTAATTAATTAATTAGTTATTTATTTTAGTTTTTTAACTAAATTTAATTCTAATTATGTATTGAACATTATTCATTTTTATCTGTACCGGAAATTGCTCCTTCTTTGAACAATTTGGAATCTACCCACACTCTATCTTTTGATGTGAATGGGACGAAGTCCACTATTGATGACTCATTGAATGTTAACCCTAACCTTACATTCAATTTGGGACATTTTTTGGAGACATTTCTCCTACCAATTCAGTGGGGATTGATATCAAGTTTCCCTGCCTTCACCTTGATATCCATCTAGAGACCCTCTTGATTCATTCATCATCCTCTCCTAATATCTCTATCATTCCCAATTCTTGTCATAATGTAACCATTAGGAAGGAATGATGTTTGAAACCTTCGAATCATTCGAATGGGGTTGATAATGAACTTCATAATATTTCTACAACATTGGATCATGGTCCATCATCTTCTTGTACATCACCTTTTATTTCTTCTTTCTCTCCTATTGAGGCCCTTAGAGATTATTTGCTTGATTATGAGGGATTACCATGATAATCATGTACTTAAACATTAGGGGCTTGGGGAGTGCCCAAAAAAACACCGTACTCTGGCATTTGATTAGGGTTAATCACCCCTCTATTATCCTCTTAGAAGAGAAGATGATGATTAGAGATAAAATTTGGCCCATTCTCCTTTGTATATGTCCTTGGTGGCGTGTATATGTTGTGGATGCTTTAGGTTTATATGGTGGTATTACAGATTTTTGGTATCCTGAGGTCATGAATTTTTTGTCTATAAATCCTTTGGAGGTATCCTTCTACTTCTTTTCATCAACAGATCGAAGGATAAATTTAACATTCTTAATACATATGCGCCATATTCTTCGAGAATATACTTCTAGGATAAATTGGAATCTTGTGGCCTATTAAAGATGGGGTCCCTCATTTTGGCAGGGGATTTGAGCCTCACCATTGAAGAAAATGAGGGTTGGGGGGGTCATTGCAAAGTGGACTCATTGGCAGGGTACTTCAACGATCTTTTTGGCAGGAACCACTTAGTTGATATTTTGTTGCCTCCCTTTATTCCGAGATGGATAAATAGTTGGGATGGGTCCGTAGGCATCACTAAGATACTTAATTGTTTCATGCTTCATGAAAATTTGGTGGAGTGCTTAGGGTCTATGAAATCTTGGGTTATTCCATCCCAAATTTCGGACCATTACCCTATCATACTCCAGTGGCAGGAAGATGGGGATTGGGGTGGTATCTCATTTGAATTTGACTCATTAGTGCATACTTTTTGGGCACTAGAATCAGACCCCTTGATCACATTTCCTTTGGAAATTATTGGGATTAAGTTGAGGGCTCTTAAAAAGTCTGTCAGTAACTGGATTAAGGCTAAAAAAGGGAAGCATGTTGATGGAAATTTGGCTATTGATAAAAAAAATTGGTATATTGGTTGATCCTTCACGTGCATATTATTTTTGGAAGTGCATCAATTACTAGTTGTGGATTTAAAAAGAGGAAGAATGATGTTTTGCAATTACAGGAGGAGGAGTGGAGACTGAAAATTCATGCTCTCTGAGTATCAATAGGAGACAAGAATACACAATTCTTTCATAATTATGCAGCAAAGTGCTGAGAATTAGGTAGGGAAAAAATTAATATAAATTATATTACATGATAACTTCTTGTGTTAAATATTTACTTATTATCTTCGTTCATCATTATTATTATGTTCAATACGTCAAACAGTTATCAAAATATTAACATCAGTGACACAATAGTTAGGCTCCAAGCTACGGATAAAATGCCTCTTCTTGAGGGAAAAACCCACAAACCTCTTCTTATAGATTCTTCTCCAGATGACTAAAAATACCATGACCATAACCTTTACCTAAATTGTCTCTCCTAGACTAAGACACAATCACCCTCCTTTATTTCACCATGTAGCACTAATTTTCCCTCATGTAGCACTGTGATGCATGTATCATTATTGAAACCTTCTACTGAGCATCACCATTGCACTGAGAAAAACCATGAAAAAGATCAACTTGTATTTGTTGGAGTCCCTTCTTAACGTTGTGTATTACTGCACCTTATCCAAAAGGATGAACTAAATGGTAAGCTTTATGATCAAGTTGTTTCTATTTTGAGTGGCCCTAGATCTAATTATGGTTATGTTAATCCTGACCTGGTGGATAATTGTAGTTTGAATAAAGAAGCGCATGCATATTCTTGGTTAGTGCAGTTGGATACATGTACAAAGAAGTGAGTTCAACATTGGGTAAGAGCTTATGCATTTGAGTTGAATGGTATGTCTACATCAACAAATTTGAATGTATTTTCATTGGGTTTGTATAACATACTTTTGGGTATGGACTAGTGGTAGCTCCATAGGAACAAAGTGGACTGCTATGAAAAATCTATTGAGTGCTTGGATGAAAATGGGGAACAAAGAGTCTTGCAAGGTAAGAAGAAGGAAACATAAGTTAGAATGGTGAAAACTATGGAGACGAAGTCTAGTCATCGGAATATGTGTGTGTTATTTGCAGTACATATTTCTAATGACAACGATAAGAAGTTGAGGATGCAAATGTCTTGAGAAAGTACCCAGTTTTACAACAATTTCAGGATGTATTTCCTGTAGATATTTCAGAGTTTTCGCCTCACAAGGAAGTGTATTTTTCTATTGACTTGGTACCAAGGGAAGCATCAACATCAAAAAACCATACAAGATGAGCACCCCACAGTTAGTAGAGCTAAAGTTGCAGTTGAAGGAAATATTTGACAAGGGATACATAAGGCCAACTGTATCATCATGGGGCACACCAGTATTTCTTATGAAGAAGAAGGATGGCACTCTCAAGTTTTGCATTCAATACATGCAATTGAACAAGGTGACCATTAAGAATAAGTATCTGTTGTCGAGGATTGATGATTTGTTCGATCAATTGAAGGGAACAACAATGTTCTCAAAGATTGATCTGAGATTAGGATATCATATGAGATTATACTATTGACTAGTAACATTTATTTTGAGGGTTGCAGAACTAGGGTTCATAGATCAACTTGTATTCTATGGTTTCAAGCACTTATTGTCTCCTTCAAGGGGGTTTCTTGATGTCTTAAAAAAGACTTCCTTTTTCTAACCAAATGGATTTTTTCCTTCACACTTTTATGGAATCGTACTTTGCAAATCATATTGTAATAGTTTCATAAGATGATATCATTGGTATTGATTACACCTTATTTGGAGACATCATTTTTATTGTAGAGGTTGGTACCTTTCTATTGGATGTGGTTGGTGATGTGAAGACTACTCACCTTCTAGTAAAGATTCATACTAACTCTAACAAGCTTATGGATGCTTGTTTACAAAGGGAGACCCCTCTCAGCTCAGCTCATTGGATTCTTTATTTTTTCATGTTAATTGTTTTTCTCAACTTTCCTTCTCCAAGGGGTTGAGACTATTTGTTTCATTTATTTTACATGGCCCTGTGAAAGAAGAAGAATGGAGTAAAGAGGTTGAGGGTCTCCCTTATCACTCATATTTTGAGGTGATGGGCGAGGATTTGAAATGGATTCCAGACCCTGGAAAACCTCAGAAGAAACAAATTTCCTACCACAACTCATTGGCCTTACACCAACAAATGGCTACTTTGCTTCACCTAGTACTTGAAGATAAACAAGTTGAGTCCTATAATCTTTTTTCTTCCCCTGAAAATGTGAAAAGAATGCTTTCCAACCTACAGTAATATTTCGATAGTGTGGAATCCTAATTGGCTCACATTGAAGTTTTTATGGTTAGTGACTCTGCCTCCAGGGATCTTACTGATCCTCTAGTTGATCATGTACAAACTCTTATTATTATTTCCTATAATCAGGATTAGGGATGGTAGAATTCAGAGTTTTTGTTGTTATTTTTAGTTTAGATGGCTCATGGCTACATCTATTATGATAGTCCACTTTTCTCGACATGTTTTGTAGACCTCAAGCTTGGAAATCATGTTTTATTGTCACCTATACGAGATTTTATGAATATTTATGGTCTTGTCGATGGTGGAGAGGGCATCTACAGTGGTTCTTCATTTGGTCTCGCTCTACATGCTCTAGAAGTGGATGATTCCCATTTTTATTGTCAATATTATGCTTACCTACTCTTTTGTTGGTGGTTTATGTTTAAGTTTTCATGCTCCTTGGGATTTGGTCCTAGCATCAAAGTATACTCTGTTTCCTCTCATTTTAAGGGCACCTGAAACTTGAATTTTGGCAATTGAAGCTTGTTTAAACATATGCTTTCAACTTGGCTTGTTTTGGGATGGATGAGTATGTTCGCCTCTGCAAAAGTGGTTACTCTTTTCATGCTAGATGGAAGAAGTGGTTTTGTGTAGAGGACACTTAAGAAGACTCTGATTTACTAATGTTTCCCTCTATCAAATGATGCTCTTTTCTAGGTTTAGAGCTCTATTTTCTTCTCATTTTCAAGGAAAATATCATTGAAGCACATTCATTTTTAGTTTATGTACACTCTTTCTCTAGAATTTTCTCATTTTGTGAGGGGCCTAAACTCTTGATGAAAATCTTTAGTTTTTGTTGAAATGAGACTATTATTATTGTAATAATGTTTTGTGGTTATGGGATCTTGTGGTCGTTGGAGAAGCTAGTGCTTTTAGAAGTATATAAATTTGATTTTTAATCTATCGATGTAAATCTCCTATTTTGATATGAATATGAAGTATTTTAATTTACAAAAAATTATGGAGTAGAGAACAATAACTTCATCCTCGCCATGGATAAAACTTCCAACTAATCACACTATTTAGCATGTTATAAATTTTAAAACAACATGCAATTTATTTTGGAAGAAAATAGTTGAAGGTTTAATTGTCTTTGTTTGTGCAAGAGCCAAGCCATGCAACTATACATTTGTCATTTTTTATGTGAAGTGCTTAGGTAACTTAGAGAAACGTATAGTTAAAGTTAATACTATCTTCTAATGTTTGTTGAGATAAATGAAGAAAACTTTCACTTTTAAAAAAAATCATATTGACATATGTTATCATTTATTTTGAAATATTGAATATAAAATTTATTGTTGATATTAACTTTAAAATATAAAATTAAAAAACAAAAAAATAAATAATTTATTTTATTTTTTTATTTTATTTTTATAATAAAATTAAAATAATTCATAATCTAAATCACTTGATAAGTTATAAAATCTAAAATTAATAACATTAAATATATTTTGAAATAATTTAATGTCCCTTTTTAATATTGTAAAAATCTCAAATTAATTAATTTCACAATTAATATTTTAATATTGGTCATGTTAGGGTCCTATAAATATAGGATTCATAACTTTGATTTGGCTCTGTTAAAATCTTGAAATATTGTACATACCTTTGTTTTATGTAAATTTTTTCTCATATTTAAAATATGAAAAGAGGGTATGTCCTAAAAGAAGAATCAAAGGACAAAAAAAGAAAGAAACAAAGGTCAAAAAAGAACATTAAATATGAACCCCATCAAAATTAGGTCATGAAAGTGTTGCAAGTTCAAATGCCACTACTATTAGTTTACTTTTTGCAAACTAAATATTATGTTCAACTTGTTCAAAATGACATAATCCATGATAAGTCAAATAGCTTAATCTTGACTTCTCATGCTTTAATGATAGATAAAGAATAAAGATCTAGCCAAATTGTTTAATCTTGGTAGATCACTAGTTAGGTAAAGAATAATGAGCTCAACAGTTTAATCTGAGCCCTTGGATGAAATAAGGTTAGAATTAGATAGTTTCATGTTTTAAAAAGAAAAATGGATTAGGGTTTGCAAGCTCAAATGCACCCAAATAAAGGGAAAAAAAATGGTAGAATAAATAATGGGTAGGAAGAAGTTAGTTTCACAAGGCATGGATAAACATCATTTGGCACATTACTAATTTCCCTCCCCACAATGTGTTCAAGTACTAAATCCTTCAGTCATAAAGATTCAGATCATTTCTCTGACTTTTAGTGGGACTAGACCCACGTCTTAATGATTGATTGGCACCAAGGTATTGGATTCCACCTCATTGAAACCCTTCCCCTTCATGAAAAACCCTTTTCCCTTAACATTCATTAATTTTATCCTAATAAAATCCCTTTTCCTAAGTTTAAAAAACTTTTTATCTAGGAAAAGTAAAAACCCCCTTAACTAATTTAATTTCATACAAAAATATTCAAAAAACCCACAAAAATACATTATCCTAAAGTATAAGTGTGAAATGGGGCCACCACTATGAAAATTTCTCCCAAACATTTAAATTACATTTTACATAGGGTATTTTGTATTTTTCGCTTATTCATTTAATATATTAACACTAATTTAATATATTAACTCCACTATATAGCTTTCCTCCCATATTCATATTAATTCATTTATATTAATAGCCCAACCCACATTTTTATTTTTTATCCTATGGTTCTAATTTCCCAAGTGAGATATTCCCCGCCCCCCATAAGTTAAAACTATTATTATTTTATATTAACTTCGCCTATGTTAACATTACATGCTCCCATATTCCATGTGTTATATAAAACCTTAAACCCGCCTATCAAAAGAATATCAAAACTATATATTAAAACCTTATGTTTTAAATATATTTTACAAACATCCTGCCACATAACTAATCCCATGCCCCACACCCACTAACCCATATCTTCGCCATTAAATCATGATCATTCGCTTTCCCCCGCAATGATCTAACGAACGACAAGAGATATCGCATATTTTATAGCACTACCTTTAAACAAAATGAAATTTGTGAAATAGGCAGTTTTCAGAGTTTCTCTCTCTGTGACGTGTCTAATTCCCATTTGATCACATCAATTGATCCAATCCCACTTACCACTTTTCCACCGTGCGAAAACCATTTCAATCTGCTCGATAAAACTGCTTGTCTACTTCCGTGTTTGCTTCTTACCACTGTACGAAAAACTACCAATCCTTCCTAAATTTTCAATGAAGCTACTTATCTGCTTCTTCGTTGAAGAGGTATACAACCATTCCATTCTAATTTTGTGCAGTAAAACCTTGATGCCACTCTTCTAAAACCTATTTGTTCCCTGCACAAATACATTAAACCACTCTTCCTCTATGACAAAGCCATCATCATGTGAAAACCATCCCTTCACCATTTATTATGGTAAAAGCACTTACGTCTGAAGTCAAAACCTCCTGTCTGCTTACCTACTATACAGTAAAAATAACCAATCCAATAATTCTATTCATACATTTTATGATAAAAACCCACTTTTACCCATTCCCTGTTGAAAAATATTGATAACCATATTGATCCTGATGTCCAGAATCTCAATTCGATACAACCTTCAATCACCCCCCTTGCAGACCTCTGTTTCATTAACGAATTGTTTGATTTTTGCAGGTTATTAGCAGAAGGAGAATTTCGAAAAATAGTTGATACTAGTTAAAACTGTTTACTCCTAAAGAACTCACAATGAAATGAATTCAAAGAATTTTCCTTAAAGATTCCAGGCATCAAATTTAAAGGACAGTCATCCTGTGAAAGATAAAAGAGCATTTTAATGTAAATATTAAAACAAGGCATTCATAATAGTTAGGGTAAAAGGAAGAACTCATAGTAAAGGTTAAAACAGAGTAACATAGAAGTCAAGGTAAAACAATAAAAGTAAATACAGAGGCAGTAATGATTAAAAAGAGATGAATTTTTGTTTACCATCAACAACGAAGTTTATCCAAAGTAAAATAAAAAATATTTAAAAGAACAAAAAGGTTAAAAGATGAAAACAGAGCAGGAAGGGATATTTTCCAGAGATTTCCTGTTTAAGTCATAGTTTTGCAAAGAATATTGTGGCCAATCCAAGATGAGTTTTGAAAAACTAGAGTAGGTTTATTTTCCTAAGATTCCAACATACAAAAATATATCTCAATTTATGCATGATTATTACAGAATGAGAGATACATGCACATCTTCACGGCCTAATTTTCAGATTGTGCAAAATCCTATTTTAGAGATATTTTTGTAGAGCCTATTGTGAACAACTGGAAATGAATTTTGGGAACCTGAGAGAGGTTTATCTCAGTAACATTTTTATCTACAAAAACCTCTTTCACATTTTACATATCTATTTCGGATTGAGATATACAAATATATCAGTGGACCCCAATTTAGTAGAATTTCTGGAGAAAAATGCACAAAGGAAGGAGACAGTTAGTGACTTGGAAGCCTCATCATCAACTAAGAGTTGATATCAAATTCGAATTTCTCTTCTTTTTTCACCATCAATCCATGAAAATAGTGCCAAAAATATTCATTAGTTTTGAGTGTCATTTTATTAAGTTCTATTTATGAAAAACAATTTGAGATATTTGTAAACCAATCTTGATATTTTTTCAAGATATTCTAGTTTAGAATTTGTATAAATACTTCATCATTTGAATTATCGAGGGTGGAATAAATTGTTCAAGTTTTCTATAGTCATTTTTGATGTACCTATAAAAGGGTTTCTTGTAGAAAGTTCAAGTAGCAGACTGGATCAAAACCATAGAGCATCATATTTCAAGATTCATATGATGAGCCATTGAAGTGAAGTACTCTCTACTGTCACTATTTATCTTCTTATATTTTACATACATCCATATATGTGTTCTAAATTTGAATGATAAATCAGGAATATTATTACAAAATTTGTTAAAAGCACTCTGTCTTGAACTATTTATCATTTATGTGTTTTCTGTTGATTTCCAGATTAGGGAACTCTTAATTTCTCCCTCTTTCGAATGACCTCTTTCTGCTTCTTCTTTATCCTGATCAAAGAATTATTAACTGATCTTCATCCAGATTAATCCACTTCACCAATCAGACTTAAAATATCTTTAGCGACTTGTCTATATTTCCCTGAAAATATTTGTCTTTTGATCTTGATCTGGAGCTGTCTGCTTGACATATTGACTCCTTTTGACCAATGGAAACCTTGAATAGCTACAGCCTACTAGGAAGGCATATGGCTAGTGTTTAGTAGGTTTGTGGCACTACCTCAAACTATTTCTTTTTTTCACCTTGGTGCGGTGATAATACCAGTCTGGGGAGCTCATATACTTTCCAACAATATTTTATACACATTTCGAAAATACGGAAATAAAATTAAAGTCTTAATTAAAATATACAATACGATGATAACTTTCACTAATCTCATTCATCTATTTCCAAAATACAGTCATAACAATAAAATAATAAAAATTAGGAATCACAATACAATTAATTGAACAATTCAAAGCACCGCCCAGCATGCAGCTCGCTTAAACTCTCCGGCCATGAATCATGATAATAGCTCGAGATCAAATTCCATAGGACCGTCGCGCTATGCTCCTTCGTCGCCTCTTCATCCGATCTGTATTTGAATGAAAAAAGGAAAAATACCCAAAATTTGTGTGACGACATATTTTAGAAATTGGGCAGAAGACGAAGATCTCTAAGAACCCTCGAACTGATGGTCCGAACACTTGCAAGAGAAGGCGAATAGATTGTAGGGATGTTATGCAGGTGAGCAAGCTAACCCTAGCTGAGGCAAACCCACCCATCACAGGTGGTCAAGGTGTGGTTAGATCCCAACTCAGAATCACTAGTTTTGATGCTTTCGGATTTATCATGCCTTCTGTATTCTTTGAAGTCTCCTTCTTCTACAGAAACCCAAATCCTGGCTCCCACATTAGATGATTGCTTTATGTGCCTAATAAAACCCTAGCCAGCCAACAAGCTGAAAAAAGTTGCGGGATCCATTGTTTTTATATCCGTAATGCTCGATCATGCTGGATCTTACACGACTTTGAGGGCCTAGCTAGTGCAACAGAGCTCGGCTTCAAATCCGGGCTCCAGTTCATGTTTTAGCCATGCGGATATTGAGGCGAGGGCTTCGAAAGGCTCTAAGGGTTTGAAAAAACTTGGGATTGTGGAATTGGTACACAGGTTTTCGGTGAAGATCGTGGAGTCGCTGCCAAGCTCAAGGACGAGAAAGGGATTTCGAAATTGAAGGGTGAGGCTTTTGAACCTAGGAATCTAGTATGTATTAGTTTGATTAAGTGTTGTGTCATTGAGTGTAATGGCCCCGTTTACTCATTTCGGCTTTCACTTCAACATATGGTGTTGGGGCAGGACAATGGGATCTGGGTTTGGTTCGTGCGGCCTCTAGTCAAGGGCAAGTAGAAGAAAGTGGATAGTGTCTGGATGATACAATTTTATCGAGTGGCCAGTGCAATGGCGGTGAAATGGTTGTTGTTGATATTGTAAAAGGCATAGAATTTAGCAAAGCCTGCAAAAAGGAGATCAATAGTTCAGTGTTTGCAGATCGTCCAAAGAAAATTTTGTTCAGGGGACTGGATTATGGTGAAAGAGGGCCAAATTTCAATGGGCTTCCTATGAAAAATCTTAATAGATATGAAATAAAAATCTTAGTATGGTGTCTACTTACTATAGCTGGTGCAATTTATAAACCTCCGGGTATTCTGATTCCAGAAGATACATATGGTTATAACGTATATAATACTTGTAGTTGCTATATAATATGGTAGGCATCTTTATTGAATGAGTCGGACTAAACCTTCACTGATAGATAGGGTTTGAATGGGTGGGCATACCATGATTTGGGATTTCCAAACCTAAGGGATTTGATTTGATTGGCGCACCTCCTTGCCCTCCCTTCGGTTAAGCAAGCGTTAGAAATGGAGTGATAAGGAGTGTCAATGGAAGAAATTTTTAAAAAAACAATGGTGAAATATGGTGAAATTCTGCAAGGGCCCATTGCAATGGAGAAAAACTTGGTGTTTTCCATTAGGAATCAATACAGCGGGGGATCTTGGCATCTGGTGGTAAAGGATCTATAGATGTTGTAGCCATTTGGGTGGATGGTATTAGACGCAACTGCACTAATTCTAAAATTGCGTGTATAGGTTTGGTCCAAGGAACAGAGGACTTTCCTAATGTGCACAACAATGGAACCGCAGAAAGGGGAATTGAAGTCGGTAAGTCTAATATTGCTCCTTTTGTGGACATAAAATTGACCTGCATATTTCCTTCTTTTGTTGTCAAATATTTAACATTGTCTCACTTCATTTCCACTCTGGAGATGAATTGAAGTTGGTTTCTCTGGAATTTTTCTGTTTATGGTGATCAAATGGATTTTCAATTTTGTCTAGTATCATCCAAGGTTAAAAGGTTGTTCAAATTCAATTAAAATTTAGTTTATCCTGATTTTTGGATGCATATAGCTATATTAATTTATTAAATGCTTCTATCGTGTTTCTTTGTTCTTTTTGATGTCTAAATGGAAGCTTGATGAAAATAA